>PVIR01001438.1:0-123737 GCA_004026965.1 Petromus typicus | reverse complement strand
CACTCCGCCACCCCTCTCTCCAGTGGGTGCTGACTCTGGATTCCTGCATCTGTGCCTTCTCCTGTCCTTTTCCCAGCTAACTCTGCTCTGCTCACCTGTCGCTCTGCAGCCACGTCAACTCAGTAGAAACCCACGACTTCACTAGCATTTCCTTGTTTTACTATGATCTTCATCCTTCTCCAGTGACAAGACGTCCAGTGGCATTGAGATGTTTCTCAGACATATTGATCTGTACCTGCAGGTGCTAATCTGGCAACATGTTCCTCGCTAAATTATCACTAACCTAATATGTGTGAGTTCTGTGCACAAGATCTGAAGGTCACACAGTCCTAATGAATGACAAGTGAAATTGAAGAGGCCACTACAAAGGGGCAAAGGTCCTGGTGACCGGCGGACAGCCCTCAGCTTTCTGATGATGTGTTTTCTCCACCCCGGTCAGGCTCTTTCCTAGACAATGGCAGTTGGGAAGTTGGAAACTGGGATAAAATAAGAGAAGTTACAATTGAGTTGTCTATAGTTTTAAATTAGTTTTATTAAAACATAGTTTAAATAGGATACTGTGCATTTATTATATAGTATATTGTTTATGGATTTTGAGAAATTACTTAATCACACAGCTTTTCCTGGAATCTGGACAGGCAAGGTTACCTTCCACAGAGGACACTGGCCCCTCACCTGATGCCCTCCACGCTGGCCCTGGGAGACCATTCACCTGCTTCCTGTCAGGACACCTGAGATCCTCTCTGTCACACACACAAGAAAGGAGTAGCAGGCAATACATGGCTGGACAGATGAACACTATACAACTCTGCTGGTGATCTGGATGGGTTCACAATGGTGAGTACTCAGGCTGTATTCCATCTTATATGAAGTGAAGTCATTGCTAATTTCTTTTACTTTGTATCCTATCGCTGGGTTCTATCCATGTTGTTGTGTGTTTAATCATTCATATCTTTTGTCTTTACAAACAACATTCCATTGCACAGATATGCTGCAGTATGTTGACTGACTCACCAGATCATGGAGATTTGGATTTCTAGGTTTGGCTATTATAAATAAAACTGCTGTAAACACTAACACACGAGTCTTTTAATTTCTCTCCCACAGATTACCAGGAATAAAATGTATGATGTGTATAGTAATTATGCATTTGACTTTATAAGAAATGACCAAATATTTTCCAAAGTGATTGCAATATTTTACATTTCTACCAACAAAATAATGAGAGTTCTGATTTTAACATGTTCTCACCAATACTTAGATGGTATTTAATTTTATTCATTCTCATGTATATGTAGTAATGACTTATTACAGTTTTAATCTGTATTTCTTAAAGATTTGGAGTAGCTTGTCAAGGGTTTTTTGGTCAGTTGCATACCATCTTATGTGAAGTATCTATTCAAATTTTTGCATATTTCTGTTTGCCATTTTACTGATTTGGAAGATTTCTTTATGTACTTTGAATACAAGTGCTTGCCAGATACATGTATTATGAATATTTTTTCTGCTTGGCAACTTTCTTTTAATTGCCTCTATATCTCAATGAGCAGATAGTTTGAATTTTAATGAAGTCTAGTTTAGAAGGATTTTTCTTTTCATAGTTTACTGCTTTTGCATAGTTAGAAATATTTTTCTACTGTAACATCATTAAGATTTTCTCCTATGTTTTCTCTATGATCTTTAAAAATATATATTTTGAGTTTATTGGCACATTTTGCTATACATTATGATAATATTCAAAATTAAAAATCTGTACTATACATGACATATTTTGATTCCATTTTTACCTTTTCCCTGCCCACCTTACAACCCCCAACCCCCTATATGCATAAGATGTTTCCATTTTTTTGTTTTGCTATCAAGTTTTTTCTTTTGCTTCTTTATTTTCCTCTATAATCTTTTATAGTATTTAATTGTACTATTAGGTCAAGAGTAGCATGGTTGACATGCAAACCATCCTATAAAAAGGCTCATTATTTTGAAGCGTCAGTTGCTGATGAACCTGGAGGATCATGCAGGTTCTCATTTTGTGACTGGATGGATTCCCTGGTGAGGTCCTAATCTGCTGGCATTAGTGGGAGGTGACAGGGATAGGAGGCAGGTGTACTGACCAGGAGAGGGGGGGTGGCCCTGAAAAACACATCTGGTCACCAGGCCCTTCATTGGCATTTTCTTCCCTTTCCACTCTTTGGCTTCTATAAGATGAGCTGTTCTCTACATTCTTCCATCATGATGCTGTGCTTCGCCAGAGGCTCAAAAGCCAAGGAACCAACTTATCATGAATTGCAGTCTTAAAACCATAAGTCAAGAAAACTTTTCTCTTTTATATTGCTTATCTCAGCTATTATCTAGCTATTTATAGCTGTGACTTGCACAATAATTCTTTTTAATAATTATTTTATGAATTATTTCAATCATGATTTGAGATATTTTCCATGGATTGCTGTGTGGAGAATATTAGTGTCTGTACAGAGAAAGTTTCATGTACTTTTTGATCCTTAATTTCTTTCAGTGGTGTTTTATAGTTCTTATGGCATAGTTTTAACTTGATGTCTAAATATTTCACCTTTTCCAATCCTATTTTAAAGGCTAATTAAGTTGTAATTTCCTGCTGCTCACTTTCATATTTAGGAACAATGTCAATTTTTATATATTTACCTCCCTTAAAACCATTATTTAAATTTTATCCTTTATAAATAAAACACACAGCTTTAGCTAGTAGATTTCTAAGACTTTTCCAGAAACATGATTATGTTATAGTTCCAAAGATAGTTTTACTTCTTCATTATATTTCATATTTTAATGATTTAATTATTTTCTATTGTATCTCAAGTTTAAGATAGAATATAAATAGTAAAGGTGAGTTCCTGTAACTTTTTCCCAATTTTCTGAACATAAATATGGAAGTCTTTAATAAAATAATCATAGATCAAATTTACCAGGACATAAGATGACATAACTTAGTGCAACTCAAAACCTACTCAAGTTTATCTCATGTTACCTTTAAGTATTTGAAATAGGCTATGGAAAGTTTTGTGTTCTGGTAGTAACCATTAGATTCTGTGGGTTTGTCAGGGTTCTAGACATTTTCTTTAAAGCTATCTCTGTGACCTCAATCAAACAACACCAGTAGGGATAACATTTACCTATGTTATGGGATAACTATTCCCTTCTGTGACATGGGATAACTATTCTTTTCAACCTGCATAAGGGAGGTTTTGTTAAAGGTAGAATAAACTATACGTATGACAGTGGTGCCGTGAGAGTATAATGGACTTCCACATTTCCATGGCCTGTGCTAAGCTTCAAGGCATTCCTGTGCTGCTGTGACGCTGGGTAAACAAACCCACTGAGCTGATCCCTGTGAGAGTGTGACGCGGTACATAACACCTGGAGAGGATCACTAACAGCTCACTCCATTATATATGCGAGTGTATTTTATAAGATATTTTACCTTTAATTTAGGGTATAATGCTATTTTTAAGGAGTTTTCTGTATACTGTTATGATATAGTACGTTGCTAGCATCTTCATTTATGTCGAATTCATCAACAAAAGCGTGGGTGATGAGCCATAGCATCCAGGCTGAGTTAGGATGCTCTGATACTCGCACAGTGCTGACATTGCCTGTAACACACTACTCAGAATGCATTTGTGGCGTGACGCCCAGCAAGAGCTGGAGACCTGTGAACTGGGGCGTGTTTGGGAGGGGTGATGCATATTATGTTGCTGAGAATGTAAGTACAGTGTGTCTCTTCCAAGTGAACTCTGGATTACTCAGAAATTTGCCATGAAGTAGAAAAACTGGATTTGAGCTTCAGAGCAGGGATTTACCTTCTCAAGAATCTAATCAAAATACACTTTGTCTCATGAACAGTTATAAATGGTCCTATGATAAAGTTGAAATGAGATTATTTGAACTTCACATTTACTGGGATCACTGCTAAATTATCCCCCGTAACAATCACAATCTCATTCTCACTGGTCTCCTGGTAAATTTTCTTGGGTGGGGAAGAATCCCATAAAGTTATAGACAGTATTTAAGAAGTTCAAAATTGATATTCCATTCTAATGGATTAATGATTGTTCTCTAATCATTATGATTCTCTAATCTCTAATGATTGTTCTCTATGGACAAAGGCATCCACTCATCTGTTTGCCATTATTCCAGCTCGTGTTAATTCACTTGTTTTTGCTGAGCTATACTGGTAAAGGATTAGATCATCAACATTTTGAGACACTGAAACACCGACTTGCTGAAAAAAGACCCCCATCTGTTAACTATGCCTCCAACTGTTACACCCTTCCTTTGGGCCCTGCTGGCAGGAGTCAGGGGCCATGTTGGATGTGTTTTCTCTTCCTGATTTCCTTGTGACTTTATTAGACATCATTTCAATATAATCACATTCAAGCTTAATTTTTCTGTGTTTTAAGAGTTCTTGCCCAAAGTACATCAGTCATAGGGGCTGAAAAATATTCATTTTTTTCTTAGAAATCCTAATCACATAAAAATTTATTGTTCAAAAAATGACCCAAGATTCTTTTAAAGTCCATTTTTTAATGATTTTAATGACCTAAAAATTGGGTAAAACAGAACGGAACAGTCATGAGCTCTACAGTCAGAAAGTCTTGAGTTCTATTCAGTCATCTAGACTGCTGTCTCTTGGTAGACTCATCTGTGGATGGGAGATATTGATTCTTCTAGGAGAGTTTGAGTTTCAGATGACACTTCACTCCTGTCCCCGCCTTTCGTGAGGTCCTTGTGTTAGTTTGGTCTGCAGAACACAGTCACTTCATGCCCTCCATCCTCTGTGTGGTAATGGGTCCTGCCACCTGGACCACAGGTGGGATCCTGTGAGGGAATAAACTACTGAGACAGCTTCCACTCCGCTGCTCTTCTGTGGAGACCTCTCAGGATGGACAAGGGTCAAGGCGATTGCATAGCTGAGAGACAGTGCCTCGCTCAAGAGGTCCCTAGTGATTCTGTCTGTAGCTTTCTTCTAAGAGGTCCAGATAGAAGTCAAGACTCTGTAGCCATCATGAGGGCCTTTGTATTTATCCACTTTGATTAATTCCACTGTAGTCAGAAATGGCTTCTGCACTTTACACCAAGAAAACTTAATGGAACCATTCTTTTCCCCATGGGCCCGTCATGCCCTGTGCCGTCTCTGTCTTTTGTCATTTTGACTGACAGTGCATCTTATGAAAACAAGAAACCTTATCCATTGGCTTTGTTTCTATTTATTGGTGCTTGTGAGCACAGAACCTGACACCTGGAAATAGAAATGGGTGGCTAAATTAAAGAGTTATACCAAGTAGTTCTCATAGTCTTAATAAAAGTGAATACCTTCCTTTGTACCTCCCTCTTCCCTCTCACCAGCATCAGACTGTCTTTCCTTAAACATGTGAACAGTTTACTGAGAGGCTCAGAGGTTTCTGAAGAGCAGGGGTGGTTTCTGCTGAATGAGGCACTCTGTTCCCGCTTCCCCATGGTTATGCTCTGCTGGTGTGAGAAGCTGGTGCAGGACCTACCGAGAGGAAGCATTCTAAGAAAGTGAGTATAACAGACCTGCACAGTGTGAGGCCTGGGACCCAGTCCTATTAGCATGCTCTACCTGGAAAATAGGGCTGCCAGGGGCTGTTGGGTTTCTCTGAGACAAACTTTGCTCTCTTAGCTCTGTGACTCTGTGTCTGATCCATAGAGTCACTGGATGGTGAATGGAAAACAGGCTCCAGGCACTGTTAGAATGTGTGAGACAGAAGAACCTTGGCATTGGCCAGTGTTTGCAAAAGGCATTTTGTGTATAAGAAAATCAACACAGTTATTTCGAGGGATCTAGAAGACCACACTATACTCCTTTGTTTTGCACTGTAGTTACTGGAATCAGCCTTAGTGTCTAATCATCATTACACAGAAGGCTGGACAAATACACAGAGGACTTTGACTACACAAATAGGAGAAGCTTATGACTTTTGATTGATTTTATTGGTACTTTTATATACACATTATGATGACAATCAACATTGAGAATTTGTACTGGTATATGACATGATTTAATTCTCATTTTTTCCAATTCCCCTTCTCACCCTACAACATCTGAGCCCTATATACATAAGGATAAGCTTATTATTTTAAGAAGAACAAAGATATTTCTAACAAAGTGCCTATTTATTATAGGAAATTAAGTAGTCATTTTAAACTATGGTATTAATGCTGTGATTCCTTTACAAATACTATTATCCTGATTTTAAAAACATGAGGAAATTGAGGCTTAAAGAAGTCTGAATAATGTGTTATAAATCACAATAAAATATAAAAATTGGTCACCTACTTTTATCTTATGAAATCTTATCACTCATTCAACAGTACAGTGCTGGGTTTTCTCTGTCAATCTGTAATTCTTCATCTATCAGTGTAAGTATGAGTGTGGAAGTGATTAAGATTTTCTTCAGAATTTAGTTAAGCCATCATAGTAGAACATATTTGCTTTTTGAATTAGTCAGTTGTGGGGTAATTGGCAATATTCAGTCAACATTTTCCTTCCTTCAACTTTGGTCAACCTGGTGGTGGTGGTGGTGGTTGTGGTGATGGTCTGACCACTGGTGATTTGTGGATGTTTAGAACAAGACCTGTCTCTCCCTCACCTCCGCCCCACTGGAGGACAGCTGAGGATGCTGTGGTGTATGTTGTGCAGCTATTTCTCTTACTGTATTAATTTGAATCCTGGAGTTGAAGGAAGTTGCTGTTTTGAAGATACAATGACTTTGCTTCAATCTGGCTCTCTTAATTCTAACTACATACACTTGAGCAACTTGGAGGAGTGAAGAATACCTCCTTCGTCGAGTCCTCACCGTGGACAACCTGGAGGAGTGACGGATACCTCCTTTGTCGAGTCCTCGCTGTGGACAAAATTAGTTACTGTGCTGGCACATAGCAAATAAGCAGTAAAAACTCTCTTAAAATATTTTATAGATATGTTTCTAGGTGAGTCAGGGATATTGCAGAGTGGATTCAGGCAAAAAACCCACCACATAAGGATGTTTTGGTCAAAAGTAGGAAAATCTACATGTACGACAATGGTCCCCTGAGAGTATAACGAGCTTCCACATTTCCATGGCCTGTGATAAGCTGTAAAGCATTCCTCACACTGCTGTGAAAATCTACATGTATGACAGTGGTCCCCTGAGAGTAAAATGAGCTTCCACATTTCCATGGCCTACGATAAGCTGTAAAGCATTCCTCACACTGCTGTGAAAATCTATATGTACGACAGTGGTCCCCTGAGAGTATAATGAGCTTCCACATTTCCATGGCCTGTGATAAGCCGTAAAGCATTCCTCTGCTGCTGTGATGCTGGGTGAACACACCCACTGAGCTGAGCCCTGTGAAGTTATGGTGCAGAATCAAAGCAGTGCAGAGAGGACACATGCGTGATGTGTTCCTGGACTCTGGGTCTCAGTGCCCTGCGGCAGGACACTGTGCAGGTATCCTCAGGTGCCCATCCTCCTGTTTCGAGCGCCATGAGAGACATGCAGGTATTTTGAGCACATAGTTTAATCGAGACTGATGTTCAGGTGAACCAGAGACTCTAATTGTGTCTTTTATTGTACATAAAACCCTGGACTGAGAAAACCACAACTAACAAAAAGACAAACTGAGGGTTATTTGTTCTAAATTTCAAAATATGAGAACACTACTAAATTGAAAGATTTCTGATTTTTTTCCATGCAAGAAAATCAGAGAGCTCATGTTTCTTTGATCAGATTTAAAATTCCAGGAAAATATAGAACTCTACCCAGAACCTTGCTCTCTGCTCTATTTTTACATAAACCCAACTCACTGATTTCAGCAGAGCCAATTTATTTTGTGAGGAATTTAATAACATATTAATTCTGATAAGATTGGACTCTAATGACTATCTCCTTGAGACTGACAGACATTGGACTGTTTATTCAGACTCTCTGCCTTTGCAGTCTGACCTACTTTGGCAGTTCAATTAAACCAATTGACTTTTAAAGTTTGTTTATGGAATGGCTTGGGAACAGGGAGTATACGGGGGTGCTTGGCATTTGTACAGCACACCAGTTAACAAGTTCCCTCAGTGTATTTTTGGAAAGTACGAAAATGCCATTCTGTATCTCGACATACAAGTCACAGTTGGGCCGCAAATGGAGAAGCATGTGTGCGTTCTGGGAGTACATGTTTGTTCAGAACTTGTGTAGAGAGTGTACATGTATGAATTCCTCAAAAATAGGGAGGAGCACTTTCTACACATTCCTTGGAAGATATGAGTCTGTAGCTCTCGGTACAGCAGCTCAGTTGTATCAGTTCTTGCACATATTCATTTACATTCTCTTTCTTTCATTCATTCTTTCACAACTGACAACCCTACTGTGCACTGAGTGCTACACAAACTACATGACCTTCATACCCCACCCTGTAACAGTACCAGAGCGCCTTGGAGAAGGTTAAGTTTTGTGTTCACTCTACTCCAGAAAGAGATGCCATAATGTAAGAGGTATCTTTGGTTAAAGTCAAAAATTTAGGGTTGGATCCCAGGCTGGCTGCTTACCAGTTTGTTGACTCTGGGTCAGATGGTTAAATTGTTTCTGTGTTGGTGGATAGTCCATTGTCTTTTCTGAGGAGTGAATGGGTTAACACATATACATTGTTTAGAAGCACTTATGAGGAGTTCAAGGCCTGAACCTCTATTATTGCTGCCAATATTGTTATAATTATGGTAGCTAGAGATTCAGGCAGTAGGATTCCAAAGTTATTATTACTTTCCAGGACAGGTACATGGCCAGATTCTGATTTCTCTTTACTAGAATTTCTACAGATCTCTGGAGAGAAATATACATATCAAAAGAAAAAAGGACAAACAGTGTTAAGTCAGTGCTCAGTACTGTGTACGTATCACATAGAAAGTGCTGATTAAGGCTGATATGAGTTATAAAATGTAGCTTAAGTATTTGCTCAAGTCTTCATCTCCAAAACTGGGGAATAAAGGAAGAAAACTATGAGGAGAAGGTTGCACATCTGTTAATGGAAGTGGGATAGAGAGAGAAAGGAAGGGAGGGAGGGGGGGAGAGAGAGAGGAGGTGAGTGCACAGAAGAGAAACTTTTGATCTCAATCTACTTACCAAAAGAGAAGAATAGTCATCTCAATGAGAAGTTGAATCAAATGGAAGATACAAATATATTAATTCACTTAGGCTTGATGCCAAATATACATACCAAATCCTTTCTAGAGAAAATGATCTAAGGATTTATAATTTATTATAGATGATAAAACACACCATGTAATTTATTATTAGAAAGAATTGAGTGTGATATTTTCCACAAGGAAAAGTCAAGCAAAAAAACACAGGGCAGCTTAGCGTAGTTCCAGCCTCTGGAGTCCGAGAGGGCCTCTTGGAAGAGATGACATTTCAAAAACTCAAGGCTTACTCTCTCTTAGTTACGTTGCTGGGAATAAACACAAGACACTCACAAGATACGGGAGGAAGTTTCTTTAGCTCACAGTGTGCAGTGGTTTGGTCCATAGCCGGCTCTGGGCAGTGTAGCCCAGGGGAGTGGAAGGACAGTCCATGCAAGCCCAGGCAGGAAGCAGCCAGCAGGGGCCTTCCTTTATTTCTGTTCCATTCAGACCACAGCCTACTGGTTGATTGTCACCCGTGTTCAGCCTTTCTACATCCACATCCAGAACTATGGTAAACCAGCCTGTAGACTGAGGCAGCTGCCATGCGTGTTTAATGCATAGTCATAGCGTAGATTCACCCACCTCAAAAAGCCCTGAGTGTAAGGACATGAAGCTTTGGGGGACATCTACATCCAAACTGTGTGACAGCCCTTTCTTCACACATTGTGTTTGCTGTTGCACAGATACTATTTTATGTTTTCCTACAGGTACCCAATGATGACAAACTATTTTTATCTGTTTACCAATGGAAAAATAAGCTTGATAGACATTAACTAATTTCTGAAGTATATAACTGCTCATTGCCTGATCTGGTTCAATACCAGGCAGGCTGATCCCCTGGATCTGAATACATAATCTCTGCATTCTACTTCTTTTCTCCATTTTTTCCTGCTATTTCCTGCCAGCAAGTAGAAAAGATCTGATCCAAAGAATAAGGGGATGTGTTAGTAAAGCCATGGGGATTAAGTGCGTTCATAGACCAGCTAACACCTACTCTTCACAAAGCCCGGGGCTGGAGATGGACACACGAAGAGCCACCTGTCATTGTCACTCCCACTGAGGAGCTGACCCACCTACTGGAGGAAAAGTTAGTGAAAAAGTTGGGTCTGGTAAATGCTTTGGCCTCCAGTGAACATTTCATTGATTATTCTTTATCGTGAAACTTCTGGGTGTTACATTAATAGGATTGCAAGTATGGACACAATTCATGCTTCTAAAGCATTTTTATAATCTATAAGGCAAGACAGTTAATGTATATGAGCAATTATAGTAGGAGGAAAGAGGTGAAAAGCTCTAGCAATAGAGATTAGCAAAATACATATCCAGGGGAGAATATAAGAATTAGAGAAGTGAGAATGTCATGCACTGTACATGGCACCCTTACATGTTTGCGCTCTACTGGAGTTTGTATTTTGTAAGTTAGTAAATTTCAGCACAACTCAGTTGTGGTTCATGGATGTCAGGAACTAAGTACACGTAAGCTAAAGATTTAAGTGAAACTTTAAATCAGTAAGTAGCCCATCTATACAACTTCCATGATGGTGTTCTTTGGCTTAGCACATGTTTCATTAGACAAGAAAGAAATGAAAATATACAGGAAGATGGCAGCAGATTCCAAGGGGGCCCTATCTCTTCGTATCCATGCACTGTGTGTATGCTCTTCTCAAGATGACTGTGGATGGCCCGGTGTGCCCACCAGCATGTTGCCTTCTGAATCTTGGTCCTAAGAAGCATTGCAAAGTCTCTTCAATGACTTTCTCTTGGACCCAGGTTCCAACTCATGGCTCTGAGACCACTACTCTGGAGGTGCCTCATGGAAAGGTCACATGGGGAAACCATAAGTCTATGCAGAGACTGAGATGCTCAGAGTCCCTTGAGGCTTCTGTCCCGCCAAATCCAGCCACTCTACCTGATGCTGAGATACGGTGGAGCAAGACAAGTCTCACCCACCAGGCACTGCCTATTTCAAAAGTCTTAGAGCAAAGAGATCCCGGAGAAAGTCACTGTTGTTCATTAGACTGCTGAGCTATTGGGTTGATGCATGACACATCAGAAGATGACTAAAGCAGAGACTGCATGCATTTTACTTCATTGTGCAAGAGCAAGTTGTCCAATGGTCAGCAGTCCCAACCTATTTATTTTCATTATCTCAGACTCTGCATATCAGGCATCTGATGATGACTTAGTTGGGTCCCTAGTTCAGGTATCAGGAGACTGTAGTAAAGTATTGACTGTGACTACAGTCAGCTCCAGGGGTAGCTCTGAAGAACAGCTTTGTAACCCCTGCCATAGTGATGGCAGAGCCTTCTCCCTCACAGAGCACTGGACTGAGCTGTCAGCTGTACACATGCTCCTGGCTGGAGGGTTCTCTTCACTTCTTGCCACAAGGTCCCTTCAAATAGCACCTCCAATCAGAGAAAGCAAGCAAAGAAGCCCAAGGAGTGCTACCAAGAAAAGAAAAAGGGTCTCAGTTGCACCATGTCAACCTCTTTTAGATCAGAATTATGGAAGAGACATCTCTTTGACTTTTCTGCTCATTAGAAGGAAGTTCTGTTCATTAGAAGAAAGTCACAAGATGCAGGTCTCCCTGCAGAGGAGGAAAAGATGTGAATACCTGGAGAAAAAGGTCACTGAGGACCGGCTTAGTGTGAGCCACTATAAGAGAAGATCGCTTTCTGGATGACTTATAGTTTTGTGAGATAGAGTCAGAGAACAGAGCACCAGTGCTGCCAGATTCTGGTGAGGGTTCTCTGCTAGAGTGGGGCATCAGTTTCCATCAGTGTCCTTACATGCTGCAGAGCTGAGAGAGAGAGAGAGAGAGAGCAAGCAAAGACTATCTTGTGTCTTCTTCTAAGGACGCTGGTCCCATTTGTTTTGGTTTTTATCTGTGTCTCCCAAATTCTATGTGCTGAGAGGTCGCTTCTGGACCATGATTAGATGATGGGACTTCTACACTCCAAAGTACATTGATCCACTAATGCATCCATCAGGCATGTGTGTGCTAGGAGATGAGGCCTGGCTGGAGAAGGGACACTGAGGACACGGTCTGGAAGAGCTCATCCTCCTGGGCTCCTCCCCTCACCGTTTCCTGACCACCGTGATGTGAGCGGTTCTCCTCCAGCAGGTCCTTCCTCATGTCTTTCTGCTCTGAGCCAGCAGACCAGAGAATGCTTTCTCTTAAAAATCTGAGCCAGAGCAAATATTCAGTGTGTGGATATCTGGTATTTTGTCCCAGCCAAGAGAAGATGACTTAAACATCTTTCTGAAAGGGTTATTCACCAGGACTTAATTACCTGTGGGCATCTCACCCCCTAATACCTTTACATTACTGATTAGAATTCAGACATAGGAGTATGGTGAGGGAGAGCATTCAGATCAGAGCCAGAACTGTTTGAGCTCTGTGCTGACCACGGAACAAGAAGTCCAAATGATCACTGGAAACAGTTTGTCTTTCTAATTTTATAGCAAATTATGAGGAGAAGTACCCTTTAGGAAGATAATTACAGCAGATTTCAATCACAATTCCAGCGTGTAATGGATGTGTGACACAGTAAGAATAATAACTTCAGCCGCCCCGTATCTCAGCCTGCTCATCTTCAAATGCCAGCAGTAGTTATTAATTCATGGCATTAGAATATTAAATGGCAAAATGTAATTGCAAATATCTATCAGAGTATCTGAAATATAAGAGACTCTATAAAAGGTTGGACCTGATTCTGAAATTGTGTTAACATGTTCAGTTAAAGAGGAAAACATAATTCTAGTAAAAATTTAAATGTCTGACCAAAAATCAACTCTGCATGCTTCATTTCGGTACCCACTGGTGTTAGAAAAGACTTCTCTAAATGCAGAGACAAGAAAGAAATGGATTCTAGTTTTCATGCCTGCAGAAGTCCTTTCTCTCTTTTTTTTTTTTTCTACACTGTGCTTTAGAGAAAGTTTTGTTGTAGGCTGGTATCTTCTGACTCCTTGGTATCTGGGTCTAATGTATGGCTGGTTAGGAGCATGGTGTCGGCCAGCCTACTAAATACTCAAACTTGTGTTAAAGGTAGAATAAAATACTGTGTTATTATTCTACATAGAGATTAAAATATAAAATATCATAGAAATCTCAGAAATGGAACAAAAGAAGTAAAACATTTTAAGTGTCTGATAAATGAAAGGTTTCACATTATTGAGTAACTGAGAAATTATTTAACAAACATTATTGGATATGATAGCCATCAGCTAGAAAATAATAAAATTAGATTTATGGTTCACATTTAAAGCTTTAAAAATTAGATAGAAATGACTATACAGGTTGAAATTTTTTTTTACCTTGGTGATTGAACTCAGGGTTTATGCAATGAGCTATAACATTATCCCATTATTATGATTATTGTTATTATTATTACTACTACTACTACTATTATTCAATTTTAAGACATGATTTCTTTAAGTCACTAGATTACTCAATGCTAGGCTTGAACTATTGACCTTTCTACCTCAGCTTCTCAGACTGCTGAAATTACAGGCACTCACCACCAATCTCCAGTAAAAAAAATTTCTAAAATGCCTTTTTAAAAAAGTATGACAGATGTTCACATGTGTACAGATGTAGAAAAAAGAAAAAAATATCATCCATAAATTCTACTAAAATGTTTTGAAATTTATATTAGAAAATCAAGAATGAACAAGTCTTTAAGATAACATGAAGCTCTAAAAAATGCTTACTAATCATATCACAGATCAAATGGTTATTTAGTCTATATGTGTCAGACAGATAATAGTTCACCAAGTAAATATGCAAAGAATAGTGTCTTAGTTACTTCTCTCATTGCCAAGAAAAAATACTGGGCACCCAAAGTTAAAGAAAAAAAGTTTATTTCAGTTAATAGTGCATAGAGGTGTCTGTTCAGACTTATTATTATAGCAAAATGGCTCCATAGCAAAATGGTATCACAGTAGAAAAATAGTTCATGGCTACAGAGAGTGGGGGGTTACAGGGTGGGTGGGAGAATGGGAAAAAATGAGGGTCAAGTCGTGTCATATTCTGGTACAAACTCTCAATGCTGAATGTGATGGTGGTGTGTATTCATAATGTACCAATAAAGATTTGAATAAAAAATAGTTCATGGCAGAGCAGGCAAGAGGCAAAGCAGCAGCAGCAGCAGACTCTTGTTCCCTCTTTTCCTATCTAGGCTGCAAGCCTTTTGGTTGGTGTCACTGTTCCCCCTTGGGGTCCCTTCCCATCATCCATGCCCAGAACTATGCTAAAGCAATCAGTGAACTAACCCACCACCACGCACCCTTACTCCCAGGATCACATACTCTATATCCAGCCAGCTCTGAAAAGCCTCAGCCATATGAGCACAGCAGGCTTCAGAGGGACATCAAGACATGAGCCACAACAGATAGGAACACAGAACATTCACTACAAAAGAAATACAACTGACTGGTGCATACAAAATCAGCCTAATACCAGTCATAAAAGGTTGCGAGGTGTTAACTTGTGTCGCTAACACTCTGTGTGGGTCTGCATATTTGCAACACAGTTTGGCAAAGACCAGACCATATTATTACAGTCTTCTCATCACAGAGGTAGAAATATACCTGGGTAAAACCTGTACAAAGAATATACTAGCTATCTGTACTGAACTCCATTCTAAATTTACTAACAGAAAGCCTCGCACAAGTCTAGTAGAATCTATGCAAATTCAACTTGCAGTTCATTTATGCCTTTGATTTATTTTTGTGGGAATTTTAAGTTAAAGGAATCAAGGAGTTTCAGAAATAGTAGGAAATGTAGTGGTTTTCTTACGCATGGTTGCCCTTCATAATAACATCACCCTCTCCAACAACAGCCTGTTTTGTGCATTTTCACTGTTAATATTCTTTTCCTGATGTTGAAGCTTAAATTCCCCATCTTTCCCTGAAGTTACCGCAGATTTCTAATTCCCCCAATTCACAAGGGTATCAGGCTGCAGAAAAGGTGATCACTCATCTATGAGATCGTCAACAGCCTGTTTTCAGTCTTCTCTGCAGATCAACACGTCTAATTCAACTTTTTCTCCCGGGAAAGTGGATGTAATCAAAGCCCCTGCTGTTCTTGATCAAGGAGAGATCATCATTCCATCTGCCCAGCGTTGCTGCGTGTGCACAGGGATCATTTCTACTTCAAGGCTTTTTCATGCAAAGCACAGAAAGAAAACTCTAAGAAGCAAGAGGCTCACGTTTCACCTGAGGCTCCACAAGCAACTTGCTTAGGGCGATTCATTAATCAGAGCTTTAGTGATTTAGCAAGAAAATGTCTGTTCCGGTGCTTCCCTGGGAAGAAGCCATAATGAGCTGCAGTAGAACCTGCTCTCTGGCTACCGTTGTACTGCTGCCTTTGATGAGAGAACAAAGAGATGCAAATGAGCCCCTGGGACAAGCTTCTGTCTGTGAATGTGCCTGTCACGTGGCATTTCTCACTCCAGTGTTCCTGTCAAAGACATACACTGAGCAAGAGCCCTACACTGTCCCTCACGTGTCACCACTGCGGGAGCTATGGCTGGGCAGATGCTTCAAAGAAGGGCAGAGAACGTAGGAAGTGGATTTTACTGGACAGCTCTGGGGTTTGGGGTTGTGTGGTCACATGCAGAAACTGGAAGTCATTTTCCCTCATATGACACCGTCAGCAACCTAAAAATTCTGACCACCTGCATTGTAGATGAGGAAGGTTAATGAGCAAGCTGTGATGCTTTCCTGAACACAGTTCTATTTTGAGAGCTAAATGCTCAAGGAGGTCCTCACCATACATAGAACTGCCCCATCTGAATATAAGAATCATAATTCATTTGGGAGAAAACAGTGAACTCATTTTCCCTTTCTCAAAACCCTGGATAATGTCTCAGTTATAGGCCTTAGAGGGTGACCAGCTAGGTGGTGTCTTGTGCTAAAGAAAAATTGTATAAGACAGAGACAAAGAAATGAGAAAATTTGTTCAGTGCCACTGAAGCACAGGAGAGAAACCTCACTCACCTCTGCAAATACCAAAGCAGGACGAGTCTGGAGCACTGGGCATGATTTTGAGGTAGTTAAAAGTATTAGCAAGTATCAGCGAGTATTCCTGAGAGCAGTGCAGATTCTAGGAACGAACCTCCCACCTCTCAGGTGGGAAGGATTTCTCATCTAATTCTCTACTGTACCTGAAACAACTCTGTACAGAGAAAAAGGCCTTGGAGATGAGGCTGAAAGAAGTGAGAAGGAAGGGAGAGAAATCACCCGCAGACATCAAAAGTTTGGGCCTTCTGCACACTATCTAACTCACCAGTGCTCTTCAGACGGAGGACAATGTTCATGCTCACGGTGACAGGACAGGGAGAGCCAGCTTGGGGCCCAGGGCTTTCTGGCAATTAAATCTGTGATCTTCAGTGTGGGGCGGCAGTCTCTGAGTGAGGCCTTGTGGAGGAGATGAGATGAGAACCAAAGGCAGGTATGGGCTTCTCCATCAGTCTATCCGGAGTGGTCTTCTTAAAGTGCAAGTCATAGCACTTGTCTTTCACCCAGTTCTTGGAACTTAAAGAGGAGGCGTTTACTGAGGCCACATTTCTTTGGTCTTAGTCCTTGTACCATAGACTCGCTCCAGGTAAAGCAGCACAGGGGAAGGGATTGGCGGGGACAGCAGCTCAAATCACGGTAGCCAGGAAACAAGGAGAGAAGGAAGGAGACAGAGAGAGGGAAACAGTCACTAGAGTAACAGGTTTAAAGTAATACTAAGCAGACTTCCAGTGGCCACCTGTAGAGTCGTG
Source organism: Petromus typicus (assembly GCA_004026965.1). Classification (NCBI taxonomy): domain Eukaryota; kingdom Metazoa; phylum Chordata; class Mammalia; order Rodentia; family Petromuridae; genus Petromus; species Petromus typicus. The sequence goes on along the minus strand of PVIR01001438.1, from coordinate 106,763 downwards.
TGTGGGAGGGTGTAAAAGGGCCATGTGCAAGCTGATGAGTTGAGCCATCTAGTCAAAGGTAGAAAACTGGAACTCACTGCAGAATCCCCTGAAGTCTGTCGGGAAGCCAAAACATCTGTCTTCCAAGGGTGAGTCTGAGCTAGAAGACGGCGGCACTTGTGTGGAGAAGCCTGGAAACAGACATCGTCCCGAGGTAATGTCAAAGGCTGCAGCCCTCCCCAGAGTCAGAGGGAAGACGGCTTCTCTCTCTTTTATTCCATCCAGTGGCACGCCCACTAGTTGGTGCCAGGCATACTCAGGGCACTCAGAGCTGTGCCAAGCCCATCCTCTGGGCGCTGACCACTCAAGTTGTCATGGACTCAGCTGTTCCAGAGGGAGAGGCCCGCTACTGGCTCCCAGCCCATGGTCGTGTCTTTTGCTCAGACCTCTTGCGCTCGCATCACAGTGAGCTGTGGCACCGTTGTGTGCCGCCATCTATCAGAAACCCTGCTTCAGAGCACAGGCAGATCCGAGGGACACTCAGAGAGAAACGGTGCGTGCGACAACCCTGGACACCAGAGGCTTCAGCGGCTCAGCGTGAGAGCCATGTTGTTCTGTGCCCTCCCGCTCCCTGGCTCACTCCCCTCAGCGCTTCTGTTCCGGGTGCGCACCAAATATGCTCGAGCTTTGGAGCTGATGTCCCAAGGTAGCAACGGCCCATTCTCCAAGCACTTTATTGGTGTAAGACGATAGATAAATCTTGATCTGTAGGATGTCTGTATATTTTATTTATTCAAAATGGGGTTTTAAAATATTTCAGGGCTTTTCATATAAAATCATAGTAGTCTTTTTTTCTGTGGTATTGATTATTGCATGTAAGATTTTAAAAGAATGTGTAGTAGAATGCGTTTCTTTCTCTTGTAACTGTTTTTACAGAAAAACCTAAGATTCCCTCACACTGGTTTTTACTATTTGTAAGGCTTTATTACTATATTTATGTTTCCAATCCACTTGCTTGTATGGTATAATATATGAGGTATAAACCCAGTTTATCTTTTTCCAAAATGATTGTTTGTACTAATACAGTTTCCTTAAAAACAAGTTCTCTTCCTTCCTCCCCCTTAATCTGAGATGCCACCTTTATAATACTGAAATGCCATATGTACTTTGGTCTATTTCTGGATTTCCTATTATATTTCTTTGGTCTCACTTGCTGATAAAATAACTGAAGCATATTTAAGGTATTTGACAGCATCTGCTGAGCAGTTAAGAAGTCAACAGCATCTGTTCATGATTGGCCCATAGTCCCTGGGGAAGGGGCAGCTGTGCGTAGTCTGCTTCTGCATCATGTCAGGTATTTACAAAAGCTGCCAACTTCTGGACCCTGAGTCTTGAGGGAGGGTGTGTCAGGACCCCTGAGCTGGGCACAGGGGTCACACCAAAAAACAAGCACATCAGCAAATCGACAGGTGATTTGTAGGTGGAGGAAGGAAAATCCATATACTAACTTTCCAGGGGATACCTCTTTTCACCTTTTTTTTGGTCTAAATATGGGGAATCTTGCTTTAATCATCCTAAGATGTTAAACCAGAAATTAAGTCCTGTAGCTTAAAAGGCAGTGTTTTGTAAATTTATTTTAGACTTTTGGTATTTTTGTTAGTACATGTTTGTAGTACATGATTATATTTGTGGTGAGGAGTTGGTGCACGCACAGAACAACATTTTAACTCTCTTTCACCCCCTTCCCTCCATCTCTAGGACTCCATCCCTTCTGTAAAATATTTATCTCCCTGTTTCTTATTATCTATCTTTATTTTTCTTATTTACACTTTGGGTTTCTCATGTAAGAGAAATCACGTGAAATTTAAACTTGTGTGTCTGATTTATTTCACTGACTATTATGGCCTCATGGTACTTTCATTTTCCTACAAATGACTCAAGTTTATGCTTCTTTATGACAAAGCAGAACTCCATTATGAATACTTATCTTATTTTCTTGATCTATGCATTTGCTAATGGACATACAAACTGCTTCCAAGATTTAGCAACTGTGAATTGTGCTGGTGTAAAAATGAGTATGTACAGATAGTTTGACTACCTCCCAAATGAATAGATACGACTGCGTTCAGTGTCACCTAAATGTGTCAGTGGGGAGGCCGAGGCAGACCAAGCTGGAGACCTGGACAGGAGGGAAGGACTCAGGATACCGAGCTTTTTTTTGTTTTGGTTCTGACTACAACACTTTATTCACATCAGCATCAATGAAGAATATAATTGTATATCCATAAAACTGATGCCAGAAATCCAATCATACAGAGAATCAACATATTAGGATTAGTTATTTGCATATAAAAATCTTAACAAAGGTGGAGACAGAACAAGTCACAGGAGAGCACTTTTTCAGGAAAGCGCTGAAGACCATGTGCCTCCAAGGTTAGCTGGCCTTCCTCCGGTAGCAGGAGGCATGAGACTACTCTACTGACCCTAATGTGCAGCTACTCGCTGATGGCTCTGGATGTGGTTCCCACAAGAGGCCCAGTATCCAAGCTTTCTTGGCACTGGCAAAACAGGGTACTCACTGAGGAAAGAGAAAGATTGTTTTACCAGCAACACCTGATGGGCCAAGTCTCAGACATGGTAAGAAGTCAAGCTCTGGTGACTTTTCCTTCTATCCTGAAGGAAGAGGTATAGACTGCTAAAAAGGTAATAGGAAAAAATAAAATTGAACAATTTTATACTCAGTTATGCCTCACTAAGTCTACAAGAAAAGCAGTGTACAAAAATCCCATGTTCTTGTGTTGTAGTCATATAGAAACCAGTGAAAAAGTAGAAAAGAAAAGAGCTACAAAGTTTCTAGGAGTGAAATAGATCAGACAGAATTACGAGCTAGATTGGAATGTGAGTCTTCAAGAGGAGGGGGCGATGGTGCTGGCTGGAGGAGCTGTATCAATCATCAAATGTGAGGGGTGGGTTGGGAAGGTGGGCTTCTGGTGGACAGAAAATTAAATGTCCTCTGAAGGTAGGTGAGCCTGGCTGGCTAGAGAGCTGCTACTGCTGGCTAGCCAGAACTGGGGCACAACTTATGCCATGGCCAGTGCACTGTGCCCAGATGTTCCTACAGAACTTGAACATCTTCATCCTAGAAGAATGAAATAGCACAGCCTTGACCAATGTTTCATTTTTTAAATGAAACATTTTTTTCAGTGTTTTAAAAAACTGAAAGCTTTATTGGTACATTACATGTACACATCATCATTGCACTCAACAATGAGAATTTGTACCAGTATATGACACAACTTAATTCTCATTTTCCCCATAGCCCTACACACCCTACCACCTCCACCCCCTATATATATATCTATAAACTTTCTTTCCTTTCTTTTTTGTTATAATCTCATTATTTTCCCCTTCACCCTATTTTACTTTGAGCATTTTCTATTTCACAATATATAACATACAATTCTAGAACTCATTTACATCTTTACTTTCTCATGTCAGAGAAAAGATGAGATATTTACACATCTGTGATCTATTTATTTCACTTATGAGGATATCCTCAAGGTATGTCCATTTAAGTATAAATTATTCAAACTTATAATTTTTATGGCAGAGTAGTACTCCATTCTGTAGAAGAACCACAGCTTTTTTATCTAGTCTCCAGTTGATGGACACTTAGGTTGTTTCCAAGATGTAGCAACCACAAACTGAGCTGCTATAAACATGGGTGCACATATGTTGCTGTGATATGAGTCTTTTAATTCTTTTGTGTATATACCTAGCAGAGTGATGGCTGGGTCAAATGGGACCTCCAATCCTAGCTTTTTGAAGAATTCCCAAACAGATCTCCACAGGGGTTGTATGAGTCTACAGTCCCACCAACAGTGGAGAAGGGTTTCTTCTTCTCCACAGCCTCGCCAACATTTGTTGTGGCTAATTCTGAAATGGCAGTCATTATTTGTGGAGAGATGAAATCTCAGTGTGGTTTTCATATGTATCTCTTGAATGACTAATGATGTTGAGCATTTCTTCATATACTTCTTAGCTGCTCTTACTTCTTCCTCTGAAAAGTATCTGTTCATTTCAGATGACAATTTTTGAACTGAGTCTTTAAATTTGGGTGGGCTGATGTTTTTAAGCTCTTTATGTATTCTAGATAGTAACCCTTTGTCTAAGGAACAGCTGGTAAAGATTTTTTCCCACATTGTTGGTTGCCTTTTTGTTCTGTTGGTGGTTTCATTTGCTGTGCAGAAGCTTTTTAAAAGGATGAGGTCCCATTTGCTGATTTGTTTTGCCAATTCCTGTGCTATAGAAGTTTTGTTCAAGAAGTCTTTCCCTAAGTCAATGTCTTCAAGAGTTTTACCTAACCTGTTCTGCAGCAGATTTAGAGTGTCTGTTTTAACATTTAGGTCTCTTATCCACTTTGATTTTAGCTTGGTACATGGTGAAAGAGCTAGGTCTAGCTTTAGTCTTTGGCAAGTTAAAGCCCAGTTTTTCCAGAACCATTTGTTAAAGAGGCTATCTTTCCTCCATTGAGGATTTTTGGCTCCTTTGTCAAAGATGAGGTGGCTGAGTGTATCTGGAATAGTTTCTGGATCTTCTAGTCTACTCCATTGATCCTCAGGTCTGTTACTTTGCCAATACCATGCAGTTTTTTATCACGGTGGCTTTATAGTATAGTTTCAGTTCCGGAGTTGTAATAGCCCCCAACATGTCCCTGTTGCATAGAATTGCTTTTGCTATTCTAGGTCTTTTGTGGTTCGAGATGAATGTTTGGATTTTTTTTCTCTAGATCTGTGAAATATGTGGTTGGGATTTCAATCGGGATTGCGTTGAATTTGTATAGTAGTTTGGGAAGTATAGCCATTTTGACAATATTAGTTCTTTCTACCCAGGAGCAAGGTATGTCTTTCTATTTTTTGATATCATCTTCATCTTCTATCTCCTTTTTCAGAGTGCTATAATTTCAGAATAGAGGTCTTTCACCTCCTTTGTTAGATTGATTCCTAGGTATTTTTTTGGGGGGGTGCTATTGTGAAAGGGAATGACTCCCCAATTTCTATCTCAGTGGGTCTACTGTTTGTGTATACGAAGACTATTGGTTTTTTAATGTTGACCTTGTATCCAGCTACGAGCCTAAATTTGGTGATTAGGTCCAGCAATTTTTTAATTGAGTTTTTAGGGTCCTCTAGATAGAATATCATGTCATCAGTAAATAATGACAATTTACCTTCTTCTTTTCCTATCTTTATTGCTTTTATTTCTTTCTCTTGCCTAATTGCTATGGCTAATATTTCCAGAACTATATTAAACAGAAGTGGTAAGAGAGGGCATCCTTGTCTTGTTTCTGATCTTAGTGTGAAAGGTTTCAATTTTTTTTTTTTTTTTTTTTTTTTGAGACAGGATTTCGCTTTGTGGTTCAGGCTGGCCCTGAGCTCAGCCTCCAACTCACACCACAATCCTCCTGCCTCTGCCTCCCAAGTGCTGGGATTACAGGCGTGAGCCACCACGCCCGGCACTGTGGTATGTGGTACTGGTTGCTGCTGGGCGTGGGTCTCCACACCCAGTATTGTTATGTGGTTACCGGGGATCAAACCCGGGCCCTTGCACTTGCAAGACAGGCGCCGGAACCACTGAGTTAACTCCCCGGCCCAAGGTTTCAATTTTTGATCATTTAGTATGATGCTGGCTGATGGTTTCTCGTAGATAGCTTTTATTAGTTTGAGATACAGACCATCTATTCCAATCTTCTGTAGGGTTTTGAACATAAATGGCTGTTGTATTTTGTCAAACGCTTTTTCTGCATCAATTGAGATGACCATATGATTTTTGTCCTTAAGCCTGTTAATAGAGTGTATAACATTTATTGATTTACATATGTTGAACCATCCTTGCATCCCTGGGATGAATCCAACTTGGTCAGGGTGTATAATCTTTTTGATAATTCTCTGTATTTTGTTTGGCAGTATCTTATTGAGGATTTTTGCATTGATGTTCATTAGGGATATTGGCCTGTAGTCCTTTTTCTTTTAGTTGGGTCTTTCTCAGCTTTGGGAATCAGGGTAATGGTTGCTTCCAGGAATGAGTTGCTTCCCTGTCAATTTCATTAAAGAGTTTAAGAAGTAGAGACACTAACTCTTCTTTAAAAGTTTTATAGAATTCAGCAGTAAAACCATCAGCTCCAGGGCTTTTCTCTGTTGGCAAGTTTCTTTTTTAAAAAAAATCTTTAATGGTACATTATGAATACCCATCATAATTGCATTCAGCATTAAGAGTTTGTACCAGAATATGACATGACTTGATTCTCATTTTTCCCTTTTACCCCCACCCTGCATCCCCCACCCCCTATATACACAATCTTTGTTTTCTTTTTTTCTTTATTATTACCACATTCCTTTTCCCCTTGTTATTTACCCTTACACTCTTTCCTTTTAAATATTTTTTATTTCGCAATATCAACTATACATACAACTCATTTACAACTTCATATTCTCATATCAGAGAAATATGATATTTACACATCTGTGACATGTTTATTTTGCTTATGAGGACATCCTCAAGCTACATCCATTTGAGCTTATACTGATACAAACCCCCATTGTGGAGTGCAATCATGATGTGTATATGTAATGTACCAATAGAAATTTCAATTTGTAAAAAAAAAGAATTCATTAAATGTATATGCTAATAGACCAAGCAACAAAATACCAAATGTCTCAATAGAAACTAGGCCAATATTTACAGGAATTAGCTAGAAATCAAGACAAAACTGAAAATTATTTAAAATATATTCAAAGGTACATTTAAGAATTGGCAATATCTTCAAATTTAGTAATATCTTTCCCTTATATCTTATGACTGTATCCTTGCATTTTCTGCTGTATCTTTGAACTTTGAGGAGGTCAGAGAAGATCTTAGACATCTGCAGTATTGGTGGACAATGGTTCTGAAGTTGAGGTTTTGGAAAAGACCCTATGTCATTCATGAAATTTAACATGGCACATTCTAAATTTAACATGATTATTTTTTTTTCCTGATGCAGAAATATGTTTACCATTCAGTGAATCTTTTGATGCTAATTTCAGGAATGATATTTGTATCAACTCAATTAATCTGAATGCTTTTTTAAAAATTGAAATCTTTATTGGTACATTACATATACACATCATAATTGCACTCCACAATGGGTATTTGTACCAGTATATGACACAACTTAATTCTCATTTTTTCCCATAGCTCTACCCACCCTAACACCCCCTGTATACATACAATTTGTTTCCTTTCTTTTTTGTTATAATCTCATTATTTTCCCCCTTCACCCTATTTTACTTTGAGTATTTTCTATTTCACAATATATAACACACAATTCTAGAACTCATTTACATCTTTATTTTCTCATGCCAGAGAAAAGATGAGATATTTACCTATCTGTGACCTATTTATTTTACTTACGAGGGGAAAGACTTCTTGAAGAAAACCTCTATGGCACAGGAATTGGCAGAAGAAATCAATAAATGGGACCTCATTCTTTTAATCTGAATTCTTGAAAATAAACCATTTTCTTTCTTCAAAATTTTTATTGTTGAGAATGAATCACTTAAAACCTGGTATGTTTTATTTGTAACAAAAAAGTAAGGAAACAAATTTTATATATATGGGGGGGGTGGTAGGGTGGGTGGGGCTATGGGAAAAAATGAGAATTAAGTTGTGTCTTATACTGGTACAAATCCCCATTATGGAGTGCAATCATGATGTGTATATTTAATGTACCAATAAAGATAATTAAAAAAAAATTAACTACTTCCAAATGGAGATAATTTAAGAGTACAATGTAAAACATTTCTTAAATAAATACAAATGTTTATTTTTGATGCATTGCTTCAGGGTGTGCATAAACCTTGATATAATGAAAATTTTAAATTTCATTCTACTTTAAAAAAAATGAAGATCTGAGCAAGGGTGACTATAACCACCTTCTATGAAGGAAGACTTCTTCTAAAAAGGCACATTATTTAGTTTTTGTACAATGTATGAGCACTTTAAAGTTATAATTTAGTTTTTACCAAAGGCAAGGCAAGTTTTTAATTACATTTTCAATTTCACAGATTGTTATTGGGGCATTTAACATTTCTATATCTTCTTCATTCAGCTTTGGAAGTCATGTGTCTAGAAATCTATCCATTTCTTCTACATTTTCCATTTTATTAAAGTATAAATTTTCAAAATAGGTGTTTATTATCTTCTGGACTTCCTCTGGGGCAGTAGTAATTTCTCCATTTTCATTTCTAATAGCATAGATATGAACCTTTTCCTTCCTTTGTTTAATGACGTTGGCTAAGGGTCTATCAATTTTGTTTATCCTTTCAAAGAACCAACTTTTTGATTCATTGATTTTTTGAACCATTCTCTTGGTTTCTATTGCATTAATCTCTGTCCTGATCCTTATGATTTCTTGCCTAGTGCGAGCTTTGGGTTTGTTTTGCTCCTCTCTTTCTAGTCGCTTGAGGTTCAGCATTAAATTGTTTATTTGAGCTTGCTCCATTTTCTGGATGTAGGCCTTCACTGCTATGAATTTTCCTCATAGAACTGCTTTCACTGTGTCCCATAAATTTCTATATGTTGTACTGGGGTTATCGTTTAGTTGTAAGAACTGTTCAATTTCTTCTCTAATTTCTTCTGTGACCCATTGGTTGGTCAGCAGAGTGTTATTCAGTTTCCATGTGTTTGCGGGGATCCTGGGCTTTCCTTTGCTATTCAGCTCCAATTTCAGGGCACTATGGTCCGACAGTATACAAGGGATAATTTCAACCCCTTTATATTTGCTTAAACCTGTTCTATGAATGAGCATATGGTCTATTTTGGAGAGTGATCCATGAGCAGCTGAGAAGAATGTAAATTCTGACTTTTTGGGGTGAAATACTCTGTAGGCATCTATTAAGTCCATTTGCTGAAGAGTCTGGTTGAGCTCAAGGATTTCCTTATTGACTTTTTGTCCAGCCAATCTGTCTCATTGTGACAGTGGGGTATTGAGGTCCCCTACTATGATTGTATTGGAGTTTATCTGGTTTTTCATGTCTGTTAATATTTGTTTTATATAGTTGGGTGCATTAGAATTTGGAGCATAGATATTTAAGATTGTGATTTCTTTCTCTTGGATTTTTCCCTGGACTAAAAGATAGTGTCAATATTTATCTCTCTCTATCAGTTTTGGCTTGAAGTCTATTTTGTCTGCAAATAAAATCTACACTCCTGCTTTCTTGCTGTTTCCTGTTGCATGGGGTATTGTTTTCCATCCCTTTACTTTCAGTCCATGGGTTTCTTTCTGAATTAGGTGTTTTTCTTGTATGCAGCAGATTTTAGGATCTTGCTTCTTGATCCATTCTGCCAGTCTGCATCTCTTAATTGGTGCACTGAGTCCATTGACATTAATGGCAATGACTGATATAGGCAAATTTAGTGCTGCCATGTTTTCCTGTTCTTAACTGTGTTATTCTACTTTTGCCCTTTTCCCATCAGTTTCTTCTTTGGCTCCATGGGTTGACTTGGTTAGGTCTCATGGATTTGTAACTTTCCTTATTTTTCTCCAAGATATTCTTTAGAATGTTTTGCAGCACGGGTTTCGTATTTGTGAAGTTTTTGAGGTGTTCTTTGTCATGGAAGTATCTTATTTCCCCATCAATTTTGAAGGATAGTTTTGCAGGATACATTAGTGTGGGTTGGAAGTTGTTTTCCTTTAGGGCTTGAAAGACTTCACTCCAGGCTTTTCTTGCATTGCATGTTTAAGTTGAAAAGTCCGCTGTGATCTTGATGGACTTCCCTTGGTATGTGATTGTTTTCTTTTCTCTGGCTGCTTTCAGTATTTCATTCTTATTTTGGATATCTGGAATTTTCATAATTATATGTCTAGGTGTAGATTTTTTCATGTCATGAGCGTGTGGAGTTCTGTATGCTTCATATATTTGTATGTCCAATTCTTTACCTTTTTTTGTGAAATTTTCTGCCATTATCTCTGTGAATAGTTTTTTAATGTCTTTAGCATTGTCTCCTGCTTCCTCAGTGACTCCAATCAATCTTATGTTATTCTTCTTAGAATCATATAGGAGCTGTTGGATTGATTTTTCATTATCCTTTGCTTTTTTTTCCATAGTTTATGGCTTTCCTGTTCATTGGCTGAGATCCTGTTTTCTAGGTCTTAAATTCGGTCTTCTGCCTTATTCATTCTATTGCATAAACTTTTACTTTCTTTCTTAATTTCCTGGACCTCTGCTTGTAGCTGTTTAAAAGGTTTCATTGCTTTTGCTATCTTGGATTCTATCAACTCGCTGATTTCCTCTTTAGCTTTATTAATCATAGCGTTGACTGTATCGAATATCTCTGCTTTCATCTCAGAGATCAGTTCTGATTTCCATTTTACTAGATCTGCTTTGGTTACCATTTCCAAGGACCCTGGAGACTGGGCTTCAAACTTCTCTATTTCCCTTCCCGCTGTGTTACCTTGAGGTGAGGATCTTTGTATCTGAGACTTTGAGTATTTCCTCATGTCTGAGTTTTTTGTCCTTTCTGTTGTTTTTGGCTTTGTACCTGCCCTCTTGTTTGGTGATGTTTGTTGCAAATCTCTTTCCTCCTACTATTTAGAACCCTTAAAATATCAGTGTTTCTTGGGTTGTTCTTTACAGTATGTATTGGGACCTAAACAACAACAACAACAACAACAACAACAACAACAACAAAAATCTAGTTCTGACACACCATATGGGGCACTCAAACAATACAGCCAGAGCACCTTCTCCTGTCTGCTTAGAGGCAGGAAGGCTCTGGCCTCTGCATTGCTACAATGCCTCTGCTTGAGGTTCCAATAGGCTCGCCTACTCACCAATACTGAGTCCCTGGGTCCACTTGTGCAGTCAGCCTGGGGGGCCATAAGCTGTGGTCCCTATGCAGCTGCAATGGTACTGGCTGACATTCCAACAGACCCACCTACTCACCTATACAGAGTCCCTGGATGTCCTTGTGCAGTTGACATGGACAAAGGCAGGCTCTGGCTCTGCTTGGCTGCGATGGCGCTGGCTTCTGCTTTCCTGGCTCTGCCCGCTGTTATACACAGTCCCTGGAAGCTCTACCCCAGTGCAACTGCAATGGTGTGGGCTACCTCCGCGGCCCTGCCCACTGTTATCCACAGTCCCTGGGCACTCTTCTGGTACTCCAACCTTGGCGCAACTGCAGTGGTGCTGGCCGCTGCCTCTGCGGCCCTGCCCACTGTTATACACAGCCTCTGGGTGCTCTTCCATCGTGCTCCAACCTCGGTGCTGCCTTGACCAACATAGGACAGCTAAGGTCTGTGACACCTTAACCCTCGGCCATGACATGTTGTGACCCACCTTATCTTCTCTGGAGCGCAAATGGCAGAATTAACCAAGGTCAGTTATTTGACTTTTGAAGTGGTCTGTTTTCTTTCTCAGAATTGTCTCACACTTCTCAGAGAGCACAAAGCCAGACAAGCTCCCTGGTACTGCACTAGGAATAACTGCTCATGTGCCTGGCCTTCCTTATGGAAATGGGGGGATGGAGCTTACAAGGGAACGGGGTCCATGCGATCACTCAAACCTCCATGGAGGTGGAACAGCTGCAGGTGTCTGGCACTAAAGTGGGATGAAGGCTCCTGTGTGGGTAGAGGAGGTTTGAAGGTGACTCAGAGGAGACTCAGGGCAGAGGAGAGATTATCCACAGGCTGCATCAGCAGCACGATTGTCACGGATCAGCAGAGAGGGAGTGAGACCTGCAGAAACCCAGGACTCATGAAAACAAGCTGCTGCTGGTTTCCTTTAATGTGGGGAGGCTCGTGGTGCCATCTTGAGGAGCCTGGAGGACAGAGGTGTAGGCAGAGATGAGCAGGGCACACGGCTGCCCGGCACGGGTAAAGCGCAGACAAAGTCGAGGGGAGCAAACCACAGCATCCATCCCAGAGCCCAGGCTAGAAGTCCACATGTGTCTGGCTGCTGGCTTGTGGAGACATCTGGGGGCTCCCAGGGAAGGCCGGGAGCAGCAGCACCCTTTCAGCATGCCAGACATGTTGCACCCTTCTAATCCCCAGCATTCTGGGAGGCTGAGGCAAGAGGATGACCATCTGAAGCCCTGCCAGAGCAACAAAGAGGCTCCGTGTGAGACCTGGGTTGGGCCCTAGTGACGAGCTCAGGCAGGATTTAGCTCTCTGGGAGCAGCATGTCACTACTGGTACACACAGGAAGAATAGCTAGCAGGGCCCTGGGGGCTCTGCGTCCTGGACTGTGCTGCACACACCGTGTTTATCGGCGCAGCCCCGTCTGTGAAGTGCCAGTGCAGCACCCTATCTGTGTGTCTCAGGACACCTCGGCTGGAGATGAACGAGCCCCGGACTGAAAACTTCCAGGGGGTATAGAACTCCATTCTCTAAGAGCAGCAGCTCTGTCATCTCACCATGTAAGATGCTAAATGCCCGTGGTGTTGGGGTAACCCTGGGTGTTGGGGTGCCTCATTCTCCACTCAGTGATATTACCAGATGGAAAACAGCCAGTGTGGGGTCTGGGGCTTTCCAGTCACGTAGAGCGCATGCACATACCACTTTCAGAACCAATGTTTCCATTGTCCTGTCTGTGCACACCAGGTGTTACACCTTCTGCGTCTCTGGAAAACCCTAAGAACATCTTTGAGAACAAGAGAGGTGAGTGGCATTTATTGAAGACCTCACTGTGCACCAAGCAGTGCTCCCGGTATGGTGTAGTGTGCAGTTTTATGGCTGCAGTAAAGCCCCGAGGCAGACTTTTACAGGGAGTGTGGAAGGAGCTCAAAAAAGCAGCGGTAGAACTGGGGTTTGGAACCTGCTTGTCTCATTCTCTACCTGTTACGTTCTGCCAGAGTATCTACGTATTTTGCAGCCTGTGAAATCAACCTAGTTAGATGGAAGTTGATCTAGAATGCTTCATAAAGTGCAGCGGCCCCCGAACAGAGGAACTTTTCAGAAATTCGTCTTCTGTGAAACTTCCGTGTGTTTGTTCATTCTCTGCTGTAGTATTCATCCTGTCATCCTCAGGCGCTGCCCTTGCTACGCTGTCTTGTATTGGTAAAGAGAGCAGGAATGTAGACTTGACTATAAAGAATCCACTGTGCAGACAGCCTGTAAGTCACTGACTAGGACGACTCAAGGACGAACCAGGAGCCACAGGGAGAAAGATCTGCACAGCTGGGACAGTTGGGCAGCCGCCGCGCGGAGCGAGGCTCACTCTGGGCTCACAGAAGTCTCAGTCCAAAGTCACCGGCTCCAGCACAGAAGCATCGCGGTGACGGGCCAGCGGATCAAAGCTGTCCACCGCACGTGCCTGGGTGGGGAGCGCGGGGTGCAGAAGCGGCAGAGGTCCCACGAGGTGGCTCGGGTGATCCGCCCCCTCCCACAGGGCCACCCCTCACAGCACAGTCAGCTGGAAACGTGCTGGGGATCCCCAGGGGAGCAGTACCGCCATGTTGGAACTCCCCCAGGAATCTTTAAACCGTTCAAGCTGACGACGGACATCAACAGTCCTCACAGTAACCATAGGCACAAACCAGCTGGCACACTAGTATTTTGTTGCTTGGAATGTTCTCGAGGAAATGAAAATAAAGACCTTGCCTAGTGTAATGTTAAATTGAAAATGACATGTAACGTGATAAAGATTTATGTAATGGAGAGTAATGCATCCCGGGCGCTGTACGCAGCTGATTCCATTATTTCTGGGACCAAGGTTGTGCGTTCTGCACTGCTTACCTCATCTGCTGACATGAGGGTCTCCCAGAAGCGATAGTGGGCCCCTCTGTTCAGTGAATGACAAGCCCTTGTCCTCCGGGTAGAGGTGTTGGGGATGGAATCTGTTCCTGCCCTGCCTCTTCAGTGAGCGATTACTGTCTTTGTGGAGCTTAGTTCTTCTCTGTCTCTCCTTTCTTTCCCTGGAGTGAAGTTGACAGTTACACAAAGGGAGCCCCTCATTTTCCTTCTTCCCGTGGAGCCCGCGGACTCTGCATGTCCTTTCCGCTGGCTGATTTCACAGAGGTTTCCAAGGTGTTTGAGGAAATGTCTTTCCTGCCACACCGTGTTGCCCTGCTCACAGTTCCTTGTTACACTTTTCAAAAATCATTACCTCCCATTGAGACAAATTAATCATCAGCCTCTGGCAATACACTTTGAGTCCAGCTTCTCAAGGGTCCAGTGTAAACAGGCGGCGATTTACGCCGATCAGAGGTGAGGGAAATCTGCACCGGCGGCGGAGGTGTGGCTGGAGACTGAACTCTCTCCATGCGTACCACTCTGCGATATCTCCAGACGGGAGGGGCTGCCGTTTGCTATATTTCACCTTATTTAGTTTCCACTCAGACACTGCTAATTTGTGCAGAGCCTAGGGAATGGCTTACGACAGGATAATTAACTTGAGCACAGAAATTCTGAGAAAAAATGAAGACAAAGCTGTTTACTTCTTTTCTCAGAATGTCTAGATAATGAGAATATATTCTGTTCCTTTAATTCTCCAAATTACAGTATTCTTATTAAATCAAAACGTCCAGGGAGGGACGTGTTTCTCATAACTAAGAAGATGTAAACAAATATTAGGCTGCACACATTGGCTACCCTAAAAAAATTCCACTTAGATTCAACCACGGTGGCATAGAATGAGTCTGAGGCTTGCAAGAATTGGGGGAAATGCATGTTATTGTTGGTGAGGGGCTTTGATCACATAGTCTAATCACTTCTGTTAAAAGTTCTTAACTGAAATGAGAATGGTAACTCCCTCAGCTTCCATAAATCTAGTAGTGATAAGCTCAAATAAATCAAAATTGCTGCTTAGAATTGATTATTATGAAGAGAAATTGGAAGAGAGTTAGAGAAAATTAATGCAATGAGTGTCATTATTCACCCCTTAGTAAAGGAACACTTCTGCAATCTGAGAGTTTCAGAGTGGCTCACACTCTGTACACACAGAGTGCCACACAAACTTGAAGTTTTTAAGACTTTAACTACTCAAAAGAACCTGGAACCTGGAATCTAGGTTCATCAGGCCACAGACATTTTGAGACTCTGAAGAACATTACTTCTCAAACTATGATGTGCCCCTGACCCATCTGGGGAGATTGTTAAACTGAAGACTCGGATGGTGGATCCTAGATAAAACACATGAGACTCCCATTCCTCACAAGTTATCCGGCGAGGCTGAAGTGTCCAGGTCTTGGCCTGAATATCTTAAGTAGCGAGTTACAGATATTGTAAGTGTCAGGCTGTAGACTGATGATGTTTTGGGAGGAAAGCTCATTAATACTCTGCTCTTTTACCCATTGTCTGCTAACAGGCTGTGTAATACAGCTACCAATGCAAGTATACATGACGGAAAGTAAAGGAACTAACCCTGAAGGAGGCTTTTACTCTAGTCTTGTCTGTATCGCAGGTAGGAGCAAAGCCACTTGCAGTGCACTTGAAACGCTTTGTGTCCCACAAAGTAATGGTTTACAGTTGATAACTAGCCACTCCACGGGATGGGGAGATGGGTATTTTATTTTTCTGTCCCCGGTGAATATCCTGAAACTGAGAATGCCATAATGTGCAGTTTCAGACAGTTAATATGAAATGCTCATGATTAGTAGCAACCCACGTCTTCTGATCAAAGTCCAGGGTTTCTACTGACTGAGGGAATGATCTGACACCTGGATCAATAGTGAGCAATTCCAGCTCAACTAACACAGTGACGACCATCCACTATCACATAACTGAAGTGTTTTGTGAAGACAGAAATTAATACTAGTAACTGATTTTGCTCCGGGACAATTGAACCAGAGTTTGAGGATATTTTTCTGTTTAGCTTATTTTGATTCATAATGAAAATTGAAGACCAATAATATTATACATCCAATAAATCACCTTTAAGCTTAGGACTTCTGCTCTGCCATTTGAACAAATTTTGTCCCAGTCCTCTGCAGGAAAATTTTAGTTGCAATGAAATCAAAGTAAATGCTAATATATTTCTTTATGCCTGACTGTTACAACCAAGATTCAGTGTTGTTTTACTATTTCTTGTCCTGTTGCATAGGACTTGACAGTTTGGGTAGAGATCAGTTTATCATTTAAAAAGAGATAATTTTCACTCAAATAAGTGGAGTTTAGTTTCCTTCATCTACCCTTGATACATGTAACAGTTATATCACTGTTGCTTTTTATTCCTTGCATTTGATGCTAAAAATTTTGGGTTGTCCTAAGACTTTTAATTGAATGCTTACATGCTTCTTTTTGCCTACAGCCTGTCTTCTTTTTCCTCTGTGACTGTTGTGGCCTCAAAAAAAATTTGGATACAAAACATGTATTTTCAATCAAGATTTTCACATGACTTCATTTGGTAAGAACTTTGGAAATAATCTCTTGTAAGACTGAAAAATTCAGTACCCAGTGCCTCAGGATATAAAATTTGAGATACAACAGGGTGTTGGAAGCAAGTGTTTCTGTCGTTCTCTTGTAACATCTTGTACTTTTCATAGTTTTCATAGTAAGTGAATTCTATAGTATTAATCACCTTTCAATGTTCAATAACATAGGAAGAGATTGAGGGCTTTGTCACTGGAAGGACCGAGGGCATAGCTGAACCTCTGCGGACTCAATTGGTTTCAATAAAAGTCATTCTTCCAGTAGCAGCCTAGTTCTGGACCCATGATAAGTGCCTGAGTTTCTCCTGGAAGATGTCAGAATGGGAGACATGGCAGACCTCATAGACTCTATACGGTAGTAAAAGTATTATCATCTCTATAATATCCTTAAGTGGAACTCTGAGGGTGTCTCGGCCCTCAGGCTTTCTGATGGATTTTTTGACAGACAAGCAATTCTTCAGTTAAAAAAAAATAAAGGTATTACTCCCCCAAGGAAAACTATAATATGGTTTACTAGCCTAGTAGGCGTTTATCAATAGTTTAATAGTGAACAGTCAGTACTGATTTCTTAGTGTTTTAGGCTGACTGAGGGCCTTCACTGCATTGTTTACCTGAGGATGCTCATGAGGTCCAGAGAACCTTTATCTAGTTGGCTTTACTGCAAGATTTGCACTCTCTGGATACTAACCCGGTTTTATTTACAAGCGGAGTGATCCTGTGTTCCCTGTAGTTACCAGGTGTGGTGGGAACCAGCAGCACACTCCAGGTTCTCATTTTCCTGTTGAGTGAATCTCATGGAACAAGTGAAACATTAACATTTGCTTAGGGAAAGGAGAAGAGGAAAAGGAAAATAAGCTGAATGGAGTGCTCATGGAGAAAAGGGTGTGTGGCTGAAAAGAGACGATGCAGCCTGTGATCAGAATGGATCACTGCAAGACCAAAAGGGCAGCAGACCCAAGTCCACAGCTGCTTGTTCTTCTTGACAGTCGATCTCAAGGTAGAGAATTGGTATCAGACACCAGGTTCGACATGTTCTTGAAGGTTGGTACGGGGTACATACTCCTGCTTTCCTGCCAGGCTTGGGAGGTGCTGCTCATCCCCATGGCTAACAAGCTTCTCCAGTTGGGGGAGGGTGCCAACTGTCCCAGCCACATGGCCATCTCCACATTCTGCCTGTCCACGACTACCGTCTGGATTCTGTTATGCACCAGCAAACCCTTTACTCACCTGGCTCTTGCTCCCCAGAGACTTCTTGGGAGTAGATTCACTTTTTGTTGGAGATTCAAATTTCCTTTCTCTTCCTTCCTGGCTAGGAACTTTTCTGGAGCCCATCTGTGCCTGGCTTCCCAGAAAAGTATCTCTGTGACTGAAGTAGAGTGTCAGCACACTGATTGTACCTGGCTACCAAGTGGAGGTGTTAGAAGTCACTCCAGCTCTAGCTCCTCTGCTATCTGGATCTTGGGACTGTATTTCCTAGTGAGCTGTGTTGGCAATATGCAGCTATTTCCTTACAGAGGGGCAGAACAGCATTTGTGACTGACATCAGATGGTGACCTTAGGAAATGAGTTGTTCCCACTTGGACACCGTCATATTTTAAAGTTTCCAAAAGCATTTGGTGATTAGTGTCATAACCAATGACTCGTGTGATCTTTTTCTATGTCTTTCCAATTCAACAGATGCAGTTACCTTCTCTTTTTGATTTGAAGAAAATATCTTCAAAGTAAATTTGATGATCTGAATCTTAAATCTTGCACCAGTCTGAAGGCTGAGTTGATACTCATTATAAATCTGTACATATGAAGAGCAGTACATGTTTATCTCTCTAACAGACAACTTCAGATACCAGGTCAGATGGCAGATGTGTCACATGTTTGTACTAATCCCAGAGGACTGGCTGTTTTGTTAGGTTTACAGTACAACTTCAGGCAAGATTATCTTTAATTTTGTTTAGTGTCAAAGTTAACATTTTGTTAGGAGAATAAGGTGGAAGAGTTGAGTGGGTTGAGCTGGTTCTGCTGTCTTCCTTTTCAGACTCATTTGGTCTCTACGGGCATTTCACCCTTCGTTCTAGGGGTCTGTGGACTACGGAGAGAGCAGACCCCTGGTTTTGGCTTCTGGGACAGTCTGGCCAATCAGAAGCTGACACAAGTCGTGAGAAAGGGGATAAAGGGGTGGGGATGTTGGCACCTGGTCTGTGGCTCCCTCCACAGGGGCTTGTGTAAGGGAACTGCCCTTCCCAGGCAATGCCCCAGCTTCTCTCTGGGGCTCCTTCACCTGGACACCAGGAGCCTTGTCCTTGTCACTGTAGCCCTGACAGAGGTCACAGCTTCCACTTACTCATCTCATGGCTCTGCTCTGGGTCTTGTCCTTTTCTTCCATGAGCGAGGGCTTTCTGTTTCTGCAGGGGCTCTCAGTGACTCACTGGCAGTTGTTAGTAGATGAGGTATCAGTTTGTATCTTATCTCCATGACTGAAGTAAAGGAGCGTGGCAGCACACACGACTCCCAGCCTCTGTAAAGCCTCGCCCATGAGTAACATGAGCGGTGGGTAGCCATGGGAGATGACAAGGTGCACATCTGTGACATGCAAAGCTGATACGTAGCTGATACGCATGGATGCAAGTTTGTGGTTGCCAGAGTTGGTTTCTATTCTGACTGACTGGGAATCAGTGGTTAGAAGTGTTTGGACTATCATTCTGCTAATGTTGTTATGTATTATTCATGTGGACAAATTGATCATGTGGTTAACTGATTTTTTCACAATAAGATTAGCAGAGAAAAGTGAAAACCATACAAAACTGACAGAAGAACCCAAAGATGCTGTTTAGGGAATTAGAAAATACTTCAGTCAAGACGTGGAGGAGATAGAGAAGGGAAGGAGAAGGGACATAAGAAGAATTAGGATGTGTTACATACATGTACCAACTCGCCATGGGGAATGCCATCATTAGGTACTGCAAACATACATACACATGTATAGTTCCTTTAAATGTCAAATAACATTATACTAAAATTTTCATGCAATAGTTTTCAACTCACTAAGATATACATTCCAAATTAAATTTGAAGTTTTGTCATATTTACATCGACTGGCTAAACGTCCATCTCCAGTAACAGTCCAATTATGGATGTACTGTGTGTGAATTCACAAGGGAAAAAGAGGCATAATGATAGCTTTACTTCTGCTCACAGATCACAATGGTGATCTGTGGATTGATTTCTGTATGGTAAGCAGTTCATGTGTATCTTAATTAATTTTTTATTCATACAGTATAATTATTTTCCAGGCTTTCATGTAAGGAAAATAGAGGTGAGGCAGATTTGGTAACGTGCTTTAACACTTTGTTAATCAGTATCTAGGCTATGCTCTGAGGCTGAGTCTCCCCACTACAATAAATTTCAGGCTTGAACACTTCCTCCGCTTAAAGCACACGTTTGTTTCTGTATGAGTGTTTGTAGACTTGACGTTAGCAAAGAGTGTGGAGGGTCACTTGATGTGGCATTAGTGGATGCGTATATCTCAACTGCGAAATCTGCACTGACTCAGAAGGCTTTTCGGGGGTGCCTATGGACTGCGAGGTGCTTCAGGGAGTCCAAGCGCAAACTAAGGAGGCAGCTGTGAGAAAGTGGAGCAGAAAATGTACAAGGGAGCGTGACGAAATAACTGATAGAACTGTATTTAGGAGGAGAACTTTTGCTCAGAAATAAAGAAATGCCTCGATTCGTAGAATGACACTTGAAAAGCACTGGAAAAAGCCAAGGAAACTTTTCATTCCTGAGAATAGTTAGGAGGAAAAGGCTGCCTGTTGTGTGTTATTAAACAGAAACCAACCTTTTAATAAACTCAGCAAAACAATCACTGAGTTTTTATCTTTAATGTGACAATAAGCGTCATCAAAAAAATTATTTTCTTACAAAAATTCAGATTTTACATGGAGCTGTGAACTTATTTTTAGACTGAAAAGAATGAAGTGCTCTTTTCCCTATTCATTATTAATTTTTGTTATAATTTTCAAACTTTCTCCACTTTCCCCTTGATATTAAAATCATTCCTCTTTTAAGACATTGGTATGTCATCATTTAGATCAATTCTTTTTCTTCAGTGATTGAATGATAGATCTTTATCTCAATTGAGTTTTTCATTGAATCCATAACTAAACAATAGTCCCTTCCACTGTTCTCTTTAGACATTTATAAAATTATTGGAAAAATTTGATTTTTTCTGACATTAATTTGAATCATATTTGCATTTTATTACAAAATGGAGAGAATGACATAGAGAGAGATGGAATCTATTGTTAAGTACAGAGCAATGCATCATATACTCAGTAATTTTTACAAATCATCAGTTACTGGTGGACAATTTTATGTATAATAACTGTTTCCATTTATAATCTTATCACTATAAAGACTTGAAAATATTTTCTTGGATATTGAGAATCCCTTTAAATGTGTCATTGCTTTAAATTTGATTTTTTAATTTTTAAAATAAATTTAGTTCACTGGTACATTTTAGAAATACATTATAATCATATTCCTCATTAGCAATTTGTACCTGTACATAATATATTTTCATTCTTATTTTTCTCATTGTCCTCCCCTCCTTTCAAAAATTTCACAAATATTTATTGAGGGCCTATTTACAGAGCATAGAGGTCTTTAGATATCAAAGTACTTGCTCAAATAGAAACTGCAGACCACGTGAGATTTATAGAAATTGTACACGTTTTCAAACATAGTCACTGTAACAATGTTTCTGGAATTTATCCCTGGATTTCCATAGCTCAGCTCAGTTAGAGAGCAGAAGTACATGATTTTTGTAGCTATGGGTTTGATTTTGCAAATATGCTGATTGCAAAGTGCAGATCAGGTCATTAATATTGATACCGGATCACATAGTCTGGTGTTTGATTACTTTCAGGAGGGTTTTAGTGTGCAGTACCTGCACTACCACTGCAGAAGCTTCTCAAGTGCATACCATGCTGACTGTCAGGTCTGCTGCCTTGGTTCCGGTAAAAACAAAAATCAAATTAAAATCATTCTGAACATCAGCTCTTGGAGATCTCGCTAAGTGTGAATCAGGTTTAATATGCCTTGTTTCCTTTAAAGATATTCAAGGGATTTCTACACTTGATCTCTGCCTAAAGGGGGAGAAGCTGTCAAGGGACTTTTTTAAGAATTGAATATCAAGTATAATCCAGGGCTGTCTTCCTTTTGGTAGCCTATTTCTAGGTAAAATGATACATGCATATGTGCTTGTTTACATACTCATGTGTATATAATGCATAATACACATGTATGTAAATGTTCATGACTTGATGTTAAACTCATAGGGTGTCTAACCTAGATGTGGCTCTCAAAAAGTAATTAGGATGAAAGTAGCATTAATCTAGATTAATTAACTCTCAGCACAGTGTTTCTAATCACCTTAATTTTTTATATACAATCAGAAAAAGCAGGCCTGGACTCAAAAAAAGCGAGTCTTCCATGTGCATTGGAATAACCCATCCCCGTCACACTTACCAGCTCCTAAGAGATCTGCAGGATCTATCATGGGCTCCTGCTTCCAGTGACACACTTGATCTTGGATCCTGACATTGGTAAGTGAATACAGAAGCCACTTTACCCTAAAGAAGAAAGACTACTTAGGGCAATGTAACACATTTGTCTGATAAAGTCACTAGTTCTTTTAAATCTCATATCCAGAAATAAAGGGACCAGGGAAAAACAAAACTAGACATTTTAGGTTTAATTCTCCTTATATTTTTATTTTGGAAATGGTAATTTCCAAATGGTAATTTATCTGCTTGATCTCTTTCCATTCATTTTTAATGAAGGGTGCACACTAGAAAATAGATTTTCTAGTGGAGATGCAGGTGATTCACTTTCTGTAAGTAAAATTATGAAGGGCTAATAAACATTTTTCCAATCCATGGCATCTTGGAAACCCATAGTGTCTCAACAAATTACCATTCTATTCTCAAAAGCCTCACTTGGGAAGGAGATGTTGCTCAGTGCACAGTAAGAAGTCCATGGAGAATATAAGCGCAAAAGGCATTATGCACTTTTGCATATAAGTGCATAATATAAGCAATATAATATAAGCAAAAGGCATTTTGCAGTTAATGTTATCGATTGTTGGATATGAAACTTACAGAAACATGAAGACTGTGCTTCCTCAGTGGAACAAACTTACCCTCCTTCCTGTTTGCCCTATCCCCCATCCAGCCTCTTTCCTATAGTGCTGGTCACCAGGAGATGTAGCAGATGGGGTTTGAAGGCACCATCTGTGCTAACTGTGGGAAGAGGAAAGCAGTGGCAGGACATAGACTTTGAGTTTCTTGAACTCCCACACAAGCTTAGGAAAAAGAGTGAGATAGCAAAGTCAAAACTGGACCCAAGTTGTTCTGATATTCCTCAAAATACAAGTAGCAAGGGCAGACCATCAACACTAAAGCCACTTTCTTGGTATCTGAAAAAACAAGAGTGGTGTGGGAAGTATTATGAATATAAAACCAGGGGAACTCTCAAAATAGCCAAGAGGGGTTCACTGGGCTCACTGATGGGCTTCTCAGAAGATGGTGGCTTCTATAGAAGGGGAGGTGTCCTCCCAAAAGTGGGGATTCAGTAAAAGCCCAGGCCTGCCCAAGTCTGACCGAATGGACTCTCCTATAAGATGTGTTTCCAGGGGGAGTTGGTGGAAAGGGACTAAATCCTTAGCAGGAGAAACAACAGAGCAAGAGGAAAGGGAAAGTTCACATGAGGGGGAAACAGAGGCCAGAAACCTAATACAATAACAGCTAGATTTATTTTAATCTTCATAAATGAAAGTATATCTCTGTGAAGTTAGTAGAGTTATCGTGAATCAACTTTTAGGAAGTTTTGAAAAATGAATTTCATATGCATACATATGCAAAATCAGCAATCAGAACATATGAAGGTCAAATTCTATTAAGTTTATTATCAAAAAGGAGAGTAAGGCATGTGATGTCTTCAGAGAAGGCTTGGGTACAGTCGTGACTGCAAAAGAGATTCAAATGGTAACCTTCCCCAAGAGGACTAAAAGATGTCAAATGAAAATGATGTAAGATATCAAAGGACACTATAAATCATAATTACAAAAACTTGAACATGAGGCATTCACACGGGGAGAAAAGACTAAAAATAAGAGCAAAGATAATTTCAGAAATGAGTACTAATGGTGTCTTCGTGAAGTTTCTATTATTGATGAGATAAAACGTCCGACATCCAAAGTATATCCACATGAGTTTATAAGAGAACACTGAGACCCAAACTATAACAAGTGAGTAAGAAATGGAACATTGAATAAACAAAATAATGCACATATTAATTATCTCTTGAATCAAAGGAAAGCACAAATATAGCCATATCAGTGAAGAGTGGTTTATAATGAGACAATGCCTGCAGGTCAGAAGCTACAGATGGGTCCTCAGAGGACTGAAGTCCTGATGTGGCCTGGCTGAAATCATCCCGGGTCCGCCCCCGGAAGCTCAGTAGCTCAGCTCATCCCACATCATCTGTGGATCTCAGGTTCTCTCTGGCTGCTGTCCAGAGACGTTGATGACTTGCTGGTTTGCCCTTAAATCAACAAATGAGAGTGAGGCAGATAGAGGATGACAGGGCCACAGTCTTTTTGAAACTTATTCCTAGAAATAATGCTCCATGATTTTTGGCACACTTGATTTATTAGGAGCAATTCGTCATATCCTTCTCATTCTCCAGGGACAGGGACACTGGGAGCTAGAAACTGCTGGAGGTCCCTCAGGGGCTGCCTTGGGACAATTAAAAGGAGAAGAGGAACACACAAATGTGATGAAGAAGAGAAAGCTTCAAATATGAAAGCTCAGTCACACAGATTCAGAATGTGGATACTGAAGCTACATAAAGAAGAACATGGGAAGAAGGGATCACAACACACACCAAAAGCTGAGTGGAGAAAACTTTCCTGGACGAATGGATATACTGTCAAGGGTTCAGCATTTCTTACCTCATGCAAAGGAAATGAGAATTCATGACAGCCTCCTAACGAAGGATCACAGTGCCACGACCATTGTCAATTACTGATCATTATACTATCACTTAGTGTTTTTGTTTATCTTGTTATGTGAAATTCCCATGTAACATGGTACTAGCACCTGATTGGTGGTTACAGTTCCTCATACAACTTTATATATGACATTTGTGTGTGTGTGCCTTGTTTTTCAAGTTGCTACTTAAAATCAAATAGTATATTACTGGAGGTAAAGTACCACACACCAGAAAATATCTATGAAAAAGAGACTGAGGACTCACTAGATGTTAAAGTATTGTGACAGAGACTGGAAGGTCTTACAAATGAGAACATTCAAGACTTTGCAGTACTGGAATCTCCAAACCAGAGTTCATGTGATGAAGAGTGAGTCGGCTAAGACTTTCTGATGTGCAAAAGCTGATACACAAATGTTGATAGTAGGGGTGTCACTGTGCAGATGAGTTTTGTGGCATAATTGTGTTTCAAGCCCTCAGGGTCCTGAAGGGGGACAAATTACCTAGTCCTCTACTCAGTCTTTGACATCCTATCAGAAAGATAAATGACGCATGATGAAGGCTGGTGCTGCTGGCTCCTTCTAGCTTTCTGTGCAGTTCCAGGGGGCCAGAGGGATACATCTTACGTGGGACACTCCTATGTTAGCATGGAGCATTGATTTTCTAGATTAGAATAATTTCTAAACAGGAAGATAGATATGTGGCATCTGCTTCGATAAGCGTCAGCTTGTGCTGCTTTCTTATCTGGTTAGTAGGTGATTGTGATCACCTGTCAGTGTCCCCCTCAAGCTGACATTAACCTGCCAATAACTGCACAGTTAGGTTATAAATAGTTCTTTTGTGCAACTATGATGATGACAAAAGTTTAGAGGTATGTGAATACACATGCGTAGTTATTTAGCAGGAATTTGTACTAAACAAAAAGGATGAAAATAATGGTTAAAAGTTTTCACAGATGCAAACACTGGGGGAAGTGAACATATCTTTCTACAATTCCTAGTAGTTAAAAATAGACTGTATTCATAGAAAGTCATAATCTTTAGATTTCGGAGAAGAGATAACACCCATATCAGATACCTTAATATGATGGTCCCAAAATATTTCAGAAACTACAAGACAAAGAAGCATACAAGGTAAGGCATATGGTATTATTATAAGTCAAAAGAGGATGGCAAAAATGATCCCCTTTATCAACTGGCACCTTTGGAATACCCCAGTCATTAGGACTGTCAGAGCTAGAATACCTGGGTGGGTTATAAAGTGAATTTTAAAGGAATTCTAATTTAAATCATATGTATCTTAGTTTTTCTGGCTTCTTTCTTACTAGAGGTTCATTTTTTTCCCCAGTCTTTGAAACTCCTCTCTGTGGAAACTCAGAGGAAATTAAGTTTTTACACAGTGTTCCCAGCATCAACAGCTAGGAAAGTGTGTGTTCCCTTTCCACCATCACAGAACCACAATAGATGGGACATTCACAGTAGTGAGATGTGAATTATATATGTAATTTAAAGTTCTCCGTGCTCTGTTTGCAGGGAAGGGGAGCAGCATCACAGGGAGCTTCACTTCAGGTACAAGCAGCGGCTCAGGTTTCCTCATTACAGTCCAACCTCTGGCTCCATTCTCTTCTTCACTGTGCAAAGATATCCCCTCCTGGGGGAGGTGTTTGTATAAAGCTATTCATACTTTCTGAAAAGGGTCTGTCCTTCACCATTTCCTTGAAGGTATCTACCTGTCCTCACATCCTGAACAGAAATGTTCCTTAAACTAGATTATCCTAAAGCAAATTAACTTTTCTCATGCACGAGTATGTCCAACATATCTCTTGAAAACATTTACTAGAATTGCAACCAAACCCATCTTCGCATCGCTTTTATTTCATGCTCCACTGCAAGACAGTGAGTGCTATGAAGACACCATAGTGGTCATATTTAACACCTGAGCTAATACAGGACCTCAAAAAAGAGTTATTGAGTTAGTTAGCTAACAGTATTCACCAGCAGAGAGAAATGACCCTCCTTGGCAGAAGATAGCTACATAAACAAAAGCTGAATCTAGCAGACAAGGTGTTTGATTTAGTCAGACCCTGGAGTTCAGGTTCCAGTTCTGGGCAGTTTTTAGCTGTGTGCTGAGACTAAGTCACTCTCCAGGGTTATGTCCATCACCTATGACATGAACACATTTTCCTCAAAGAGCTGTTTTAAAAGGAATTCAGCAATTTAAAACTGTAGGCAAGTTCTTGTTTGATTGAAAATGTAAGCTTGAGAGTACAGCATTGTCTATACGGTTAATAACTTGAAGATTCTGGCAAATGTTTCTTAATATCCCAAATAGAGTTGATGAAAATATAGGAGAAATGATGAATTTTGGTTAATCTCAAAATTTGATTAAATGACAAAGGAATGACTGTTGGAGGCCAGTAAATCCTCTGATCTTCCCAGAAAGGGGGTATTGAGGACTAAAGAAACAAAGACAGTACAGACTTGATTTTGAGGTACATAGGGGGCTTTGGAGGCCAGTGCCACAGTGGGCAGAGACCAGAGGCAGTCCAGGCTGGCTGTGATCCATTGGACGCACACACTAATGGAGGGGGTGTCTGGTCACTCAGAGGGTGGTGATTATCCTGTGTTGGTGAGGACCTTAGGTCCATGAGGATGCTGAGAAGGGCAAAGCAGTCTTATAATAGTAGGTGAGACTAGAGAGAAGGATATTAAGGAATTTGTTCTTCTCCAGGTGAAATTTTTCTCTTTTTTTATTACTACATGGTTCTCAAAGAACCAAAGCGTCTTTAACTGCTGCAGCCTCGCCCCAAGTTTCACAGTATCACAGGACCATGACGGTCTCCATTTGTGACTGAAGGTGCTCAATTACTTTCCTGAATTCCATAGCAGACTTATAGGCAAAGTGACACGGCCTTAGACAGTCCTGATCATAACTTAATTACAAAATGATTTTTTTCCCAAACTTATGTAGAATGTCTCTTGATAAATAACAGTAAGTTACACGACTTTGTAGTTCCTAGTCGCTGCATGTCAGGACAGCAAGCCATTGAGCCCATGTGAGGACAGCCACTGCTAACACCCAGCCAGTGTCCGAGCTCCTTTGTCCTCTGGTGTGCTGTGCCCAGTGAAAAAGTTGAAGGCCAGGAATTATAAGTGGTCTCATATAAGGTAAAGGGTAGTTTCGATCTATTTCAAGAAGCAAGTGTTCAGTCCTGTGTGACTGTGTGAGATACTTGAGAAGGTACCAGAAAAGTACTCCACCTGCTACTTGTAAAATAATCTGTTTCTCAGAAGGGATACAGAGATGGCTATGATAAGAGTCACAATTCGTTTCCCATAAAGCATAATAAGCTGAGCCCTACCATGGAGAAGACTCTTGCAATATTCTATAAATTGCAAAAGCTGATAAAAAAAATACAGTCAATAGACCAAGGTTTACATTTTCAAATACACTGAAAAAAAAAAAAGTCACGTTGCCACGAATCCCTCTCAAAATACTGCCCCTGGCTTTGAACACACTTATCCCACTTTCTTAAGCAGTTCCAGAAGTTCTCATTTGTGAGCATCTTTACAACCTGTGGAGAAAAATACAGTGAGCATTGCTGCTGAGCACCACCCAGCTGAAACGCAACACAACAAAACACTGCAGTCTGCCCTCACCCACATCAGTCACCAAGTCTGGTACAATGGGACTTGTGACTCCTCCCTGATGTCAAAATGATCATGGAAAAGAAGTGCCTTAAGTTGATCCAGGACACTGGTACAACAATGGTGCCACTGAAGGCACTCAGGAGAGGGGGCCCAAGAACTGCTGCAGAATGCGGCTCAGAGTATATTTGAAGACAGGGAATATTTTGAGGAGGGATTAATGGCAATGTTTTTTTTTTTAATCATAATACACTTTTCATTTAAAAACACACCATATTTTTCAATCATACTTCATAGTACTGGCAGGAATCAAGAGACACTGAGTCCAAGCTCTATAAAATAAAACATCCCTCAGTAGGCAATTAGTTAAAGCACCATTGTAGATATCAAAATCTGCAGACTTTAAGTCCTCTTTATGAAATAGTTTAGTGTGTGCCTCCTCCTTATCCTTTCAATTGTACTTTTAGTTACTTAGTTACTTACATAACTTATAGTTACTTATAACATAACAATGCAAAAGCTATATACTTATTATACTGTATTGTTTAAGGAATATGACAAAAAAGCCTTTGTCTATTCAGCAGACACTCATGGGCATACCTATACAATCCTCATAGACAACACTTTACCTTTAGCCACATGGAATTCTAAAAATCGTTTATCAGTTCAGTTGAGAACACATTCCAAAATGGTGGCCCACAGGCCAAACGGGGGAATAGATGTTTGTTTTGAGTCTAAGGTACTAAAGATAAGTGAATTTGCTTGGCAGGAAACCTACTCTAGGAATCTGTCTCTTTCTTCCCCACTATCCTCTGAGAACGTGGCCCAAAGCCTTGCACACTTGACATCTGTTTTGTTACAGCTTTGTTCACCAAGTCCTGGGTCTTAACAGTAATTATCTGTTAAGAGAAAGAAGCCTTAATCAAAAGGGGACTATTGATGAGTGGAAAACGTATTTTAGTGGCTTTTTAATTCAAAGTATTTTTGAATTAAAATAAATTATATATTCAAATATCACATCAAATTAACTGATCATCTATTTCTGCAGTTCAGCAGATCTTCAGTGACACTGACAAAAAGGAAGGAAGAGGATATGAGAATCTCACTGAATTACTCTTAGTTGAATGATTCCAGGAGAAAAGATGCTGTAGGTCCAAGGCTGATGTTATAAGTTTCTCTTTTCTCTCTCTCCTTCTCTGAACATACAGATTTTCAGGGTCTTGTTTTTAAATTCCACATAAATAAGTCTTGGTATGAACTTGTGCTCATCCATTGAACTGGTTCTGATGCATTTGTTAACATGTTTGGGTCTGGAATTTTTCTTGCATTATTCCTCTGTGTGTTTGACGGACTGCTTCTTTTCTTGTTCTCTCTGGAATTTCTACCACACACAAGCCTGCATTTCTTGTGTTAATGGTCTAATTTCCTTATGTTTTTACCCTATTTTTTGATTTCAGGATTAATTTGGGATGTATTCTCAAGTTTATTTTTATCTTGACCATTAAAAGTTATTTTTTCAGTCAACATTATTTTTATATTACAAGAGTTCTTTACATTTTTATTTTTCTATCTTTTAAAACTGCAACATATTCTGTGATGTAGTGAGACATTAATAATTGACAAGTCTTGTTGTGATCTCTGTTCTTTGAAATCACCTCCAGGTCTAAATGTTTAGTGTCTGCATTTCACAATAAAACTTTCATCTATTTTTGAAAAACACACAAGAAAATGAAAAGATAACCCTAAGAATAAGAAAATATTTTCAAATGATATACCTGATGCAGAACTTCTATCCAGACTATGTCATGAATCTCGAAATTTCACTTGTTAGTCAGTTTTCCCTGTACCCGAGGCCCAGAGATCTTTCAAAGAGGAGAGAGGTACCACGGCCCAGGGTTTCAATCATCCTGTCTATGGCCCCTGGCTTTGAGGCGGAACACTGTGGCAGGACAAAAATGCCCCCGTCCTGATGACCAAGAAGTTGAGCAGAGAAGAAGGAACTGGGACCAAGCATAGACTTGAAAGCCACACGTGCACCCATGATCCACTCAAAGGCATCGTGCAATATAGTTCACCAACCCTCATGGACCCCAAGCCAACAAAATTGACGGTCTGCCCTAAAGACCATGGTGGGGCTCTGTCTCTCTCACAGTGCATAGTTTCAGGGGAGTCATCAGCTGCACATAGGAAATAGTTATGCACGTGGCGGATAAGATTTCCAATGGACTATGGGTATTTTCCAGCCTTCACCCACAGTGCAAACCCAGCAAAGATCTCCCAGCCCTGTGACATGGGATGGACATCTCAATAGACACTAAAGAAAAGGTTCCTCCCTGTATTCTCCGGCACACACAAACACACACAAGTGCATCGCCTTGGGCTCAGATATACCCTTTAGGCTTAATCCTATCCAAGAAGTAGGCTCTAATGTTATAGCTATTTAACATAAATGAAAAATTGAACAACCAGAAAGTATCTGTTTCTTTGCATATGAAAGTTGAAGCCAGATTCCAGTCTACCAAGTCAATCACATAAACTATGGTGTTGTCCTACAGCGAGGTTAATGCACCAAACAGGGGTCCCTGACGAGCCAGCTATACAAAAGTGCCAGGGTTCCCACTATTCCTGTCCAGGTCAGAATTGGACACCTTTTATCTATGGTGTTGCTTTGGCTTAAACTTCTAAGAACATGTCTCTGCTTCCAGGCCTGGGTGAGGTTTTCCTGGTGAGTAGTAATGGTAGGGATTCCAATTATGTCCTCCCTGTGAAATTCCATTCTCCAGTCTCTAAACAATCACATGGCTGCATCTTATCTCCCAAGAACTCAGAAACTCTTGATGTTATGCACTTTCTTGCAATTTTTCCTGGAGTGAAAAAAGAAATGGACAACTTGTGTCCAAACGTGTGTCCTTGTGTCATACGGCTCTATACAGGAGCTGTACTTCATCCGTGATGTCTGTGGGTAAGTTTAATAGAGGCCTCCTCTTCCCAATCCTTTATTGCTGTGTTGCCCACTGTGAAATCTCCAGAGGACTGATGATCCTCCAAGGCATCTCCACCAAGGATTTTCAGTGAAAAAGAGACATTCACGTCATTGCTGAGATGTGATACAGCTTTCCACCTTTCAGTTTCAGCTGAAACCCAAAATTATGTCAGCCTATGTCTGAGTTTGCTTGGAAGGAAGGTGGGCTGGCTCCTGAGGACCCCTGCGAATATTCTAATATTTATTTCTTTGATACATGTAGTTTCAAAAACAAAATACAAATAAAGGTCAAAAGTTCTGTAAGAGTTTCAAAATAATGAATTATTTTCTATTTGTCTTTTACAATGTGATGCTCAAATATTTCACTGCAAACATGTTGAAAGATGTCAGGATGTGAAGTTTTAATATGAAATTACCTGTTCTTTCTTTTCTTTATCATATCACCATCATTAAAAACTAAAAATAAACTTTTAAAACTGCCATTATTGGGAAAAGAAAAGACAGCAGCAAATTTCTAAGATTCTTCTTAATCATCTTTGTCCAGATTTACTTGTTCTGAAATATGATCTTGTATGTACCTAGAAATCTTCATCTTTCTTTAAAATCTCAAAGGTTTTAAAATTGAATAAGAAACTACCAAGAGTAATATGATACTCACAGTGACTTCTCTGCTGAAGTCTGAATGAGGCTATTCTAAAATGAATACTATCTTTGTCTGAGTGTAGCACATTCCTATGTTGAAAAAATCAACCGTCCTCTAATTTTATGTTGAAATTTAATGTGACAGCATTAAGATCTGGAGCTGTCAGCGGTTCGTACCAGGCTGATGGTGAAGCACTGGTGAATGGAATTAGAGATCGTTGAAAGAGCTGCTGGGGGCTGTGAGCCTCCTCTGCCATGGGAGGCGGCACCAGGAGGTGTCTCCTGTAGGGTAACCAGCAAGCTTTCACTGCTTACAGAGTCTTCTGTGCTTTGATCTTGGTTCACATCCTCTACAACTCTTAGCAATATACTTCTGCTGCTTATAAATTGCTCGGTCTAAAGCATTTTTGCCATAATGGCAGGAATGGTCTAGGAAAAATCATGCCTGGAACTATCAAATTTCTACAAGTGAGCATAAGGGGAAATTTTCATTCAACAGTCTTGGCTATGACACCAAAGTCACAGGCAACAAAAGTAAAAATAGACCAGGACACTACATGAAACTAAAGGGGTCCTGCACAGAGAAGAAAACCACTAACAGTGAAGCAACAACCCATGGAATGGAAGAAATATCTGCAGACATAGATTTGAAAGGAGCTCTGACAGCTGTTGATAAAGAAAAATCAATAGAAAACAAAGAACTTTGGAGATTTCTCCACAGTTGTTGAACAAGTAGAGAAAAGGTCCACAAAGAGAGGTTCAGCATCACTAATTACCACGAAAATACAAATCAAAATCACAGCAAGGTATCACTTCCTACCTGTTCGGATGACTGTTATTAATGAAAAGAGAAGATAACCGTGTGGGCAAGGATGTGGAAAAATTGGGACACCTGTGTGCTGTTGATAGATAAATGGTCCAGGAGCTATATCTGTTCACATTTCCAACAATGTGGAGCTTCCTGCAAGAAATAAACAACAGAACTACACATAATCCTCAGGGCCACTTCTGAGTACATGGGTGAGGACTGAAGTCAGTGTATGGGTGGAAAATTGACACTCCCAGGTCCAGATGGCCTACAAAGGCCAAGATGAGGAGCCAACCTACCTGTCCCCCCTGAGGTGTGGTGAGTACATGCAGCAGGGCCTGGCTCAGACTTGAAGAGCAGGACCTCTACTGTGTGTCAGGACACGTACAACTCTTGCAGACCCCGTGCAGACTGAAACAGATCTGTCCCAGGAGGAATCTATAGGAAATTTCTACTTATGAGCCACACCTGAAAGATCAAAGTCGAGAATCAGAGAGAGAGTGTTCGTTTCCAAGGTCTGGTGGAGGGGTAAATAGAATGGAGATGTTCTAATAATATGATATAAATTTTAATTGTTTCAGATGAAAAGTTATAGAAATCCTTATTAAATCTTGCCTGTTGCTGACACTATTGCATTGTAAGAGGGCAGATTGTGTTGTGTTGGGTTGTATTGCATCATATTGTATTGTAAGATGGATGATTTTACTTTACTGTATTTATCACAGGGAAATAATGGGGCTTCAAAGAAATGAACAACAGCAGCCTGAGTGGCTGGAATGGCACTTTAGTTCAGTCTCTGTACTGCCCAGGTATGCTGTGCCCACCTACTAACCCCAGGCCTCTTCCTTGAGTACAGAATTGGCTCAGCTGGGCTGACGATGAAATTCCCCTGGCCCTTCCTCGGCATTACGTACTGTGTGGCAGTTTGACATGTTTTTACAAGCCTATTGGTATGAATGACTTCAAATTCCTGAATGACCAGAGAACCAGAAATTTTACTCTTCCTAGCCTGTTATTTTACAGAGTTTAACACTTTGTAGCCTGATTGATCATAGAGTTTTATTCTATTTCTATTAACATTCATGTCTACTTATTGGTATAAACCTCAAACAGATGGTAGAAATTTCTTTTTTCAATTGATGAAAAATTTTCTAATAGTTTTAAGTTAAAATTACATCCTTTTTAAAAAAAATCATTATTGGTATATTATGAATACATGTCATCATCACATTCAACACTGAGAGTTTGTACTAGAATATGACATGACTTGATTCTCATTTTTCCCCTTTCCCCCCATCCTGCAACCCCCACCCCCTATATACATCATCTGTTTCCTTTTATCTTTATTACTATCATATGTGTAGGGGTAAATAACGAGGAGAAAGAAAATAAAATTACATTCTTTATATCAAGTTTTAACTTACCTCCTGGAAGAAGTTTATGTAATAGCTATTCATTAAAAATTAACTAAAAGTTTGGAATGCTGTATACTACATCTCTCTGAGATTTAGTGTGAAATGTGACTTTGTATTTGAGAGAGACTGTTTTAAGTGGCAAATGTTAAAAGGAATCAATAAGTGTCACCTATTATACAAAGGTTGTGAGTTTTCTGTGTACTTGAAGTATTTATTAAAATACAGTATTTGATTTTGAAAATATTTGGGGGAACTAAATCACATTTTCCTTTTATTGAAAACATTTTTCATTATTTTTTTTAATCATCCAGATCTCCTAGCTTTCCTGATCCAGCTTTAATGGTTTAGTTGTTCTGGGTGTTCATCCATTTATCCTAAGTTTTTACTACTGGCTACATAAAGTTTTTCCAAACTTAATACTTTTTGATAAAAGAATTAATCAATGGATGAAAGTTTATCTGGAGCATCTCTGATGATGACTATACACCAGCCGTGGTTCTGGTTGGTCTCTGAAACATGGTATTGAAACAGCATTGAGAAAGAAGCCATAGAGCTCTGAGTGCCTGAGGCGTGAGTCACGCACAGAAAGTGTCAAACAGGCTCAGCCAGAAAGGACTCGCAGAGAGGTACGCCTGTATGTGGCAAAGTTTATAAAGATAAAATTGTTCCTGCAAATTTGGAGCTAATGGTTCACAGATACGTGAAAAAGACAGCAATTTTATGAATTAAACACTAACTCAGATTGTTGTTTTTGCTTTTACATTCTGTGCTGGGATTTGCTGAGATGCTTCCGTGGTACAATGTCCAGTTAGTGAAACTCTTAGCTCTCACTTCTCAGATTTTGTCCCCAGCCACCACTGCGTCACCCTTCCTGCTGGGTCCCTGGGAACAGCAGCACTGTTCACGACTCTTCCAGCTTTCAGGAACTTTCTGTTCTTCCATCCTTTCTGTCTTCCCCTCCTTCTGGGCTGTATTGGGATATCACTTTTTCCGGTCTGTCTACCTTAGAAATGCAGTATTTCTTCAGCTGACTAGCCACTTAATTTTTAAACTTGGGAAAGAAGTGTCTCTTTCTTTATAATTTAGAGAGCCCTCAAGCTCTGGTTCCCCAAAGCCCACCATTTTCATAAGTCTTTTGGGTGTTCATTTGTATTTATGTCCAGATCTGGTCTGGTTACTGGCTAATTAGGAGTCCCAGCTGTTATCCTCAAGTATTTTCAAATTGCTTTGTGGTTGCTACTGATCTGGATTCCATCTTTACTGAACTTCTCTCATTTTGCTGAGTCATCCCATAAATACCTTCTGTAGAAAGGGTTTTGAATTAAATTTTAAATTCTTTGTATTTCTGCTTGGTCTGGAATTTCTCATAGGCTGATGTCTGACCTTCTAAACGAATCCTTTATACCTTTCATCTCATGAATGTTGAAATTATTTTCCTTTTGAGAGATCTGCAAAATCTGATCTCATAAATCAGGTTTTTAATTAAAGTTTTTATCTATATTTAATTTCTTAGAGCCCTTTCATGTTTTCAATATTTATTTATTCATGATGACTTTTCTAATTTTATATATTTATTATGTACTTAAAAATTGAAGGATAAATGCAATATATTTCAAATAAACTCTCTTACTTTTGCTTGTTGAGAACCTGCTAAGTTCAGCAACACGCCCTGCACACTTCACAGAAGTCTGGATTCCTTTAGTCTTTGCAGACAAAGTTATTTACTTCCTTAGCTTTATCCACCATTTGCCCCAACTCTCTCTGCTCTCCTTCATTAGGCTTTGTCATGCATTTACTTGTATTTACAAAATTTGTTAGCAGATTCCATCTTTCCATAGCCTGACTCTTTCTGCTTGATTTTTATCTATTTATTTACTTACCATTATTTAGTTGATTCTTTACAAGAAAAGGACAAAATGAGGAAAATAAATCAAGCATTGTTCAAAAAGCTCTGTTTAATCTTTTAAATATTTGTGCTACAATCCAGAGGATGAATATTATTAATCTTACTCAAATATTTTCTTCTACAAACACATATTTACATTTCTCACATTTCAGTTACAATATATATGTGATTTTCATATTATTTTTTACCATGAACTACAAGAGATCATTCTATATAAGATTATTTTACTCACTCTCTTCTGTAAGATTTATTTGATTAGTTATAAAGGAGTCACTTCAGCAAAATATTTTAACACTACAGATTTCTAACATCAAGCCATTGGGGACATTTTACCTATATCTTCACCAGGGGTGGGTGATATTTTCCTTTATGATTATCATAACTTGACAAAATGTTTTAATTGTTGCTTCAATCATTTAAATTTTTCTGTGTTACAAGTAAGCCAAATGTTTTCCCCATATTTAGGACTTGATTTACTCGTCATGAGTTGCCTGTTCAGACTCAGTAACATTTTATTCTAAGGGCAATTGTTTCTTCTGACTCTCTGGAAAAAGTTCACCCAGTAACACAGGATAACTTTTACTTGTTATATATTTATCATGAACATTTTTTCTGCAGTTTTTCTAAGACACATTTTAAAATCTAATTTTATTTTTAGGGTGCTGATATGCTGGTGACATAGGGTTTAGTATGCTCTTAAATCCAAGTTCTCCCACTTGTAGATTTTTTTCATTAAGTTTCATTCTTAGAGACAACCAAATTCTATTGGGTCTTTAAATATTTTACTTATTTTCATACTGAATAGATAATGCACTGGGATTTTTTTTTTTTTTTTCAGACAGGATCTCGCTTTGTAGTTCAGGCTGAGCCTGAGCTCACTATGTAGCCCAGATGAGCCTGGAACTCAGGAATCCTTCTGCCTCTGCTTCCCAAGTTCTGAGATTACAGGCATGAGCCACCACGCCCAGAATGAGGACTTTAAAATCCATTTTTATATGGAGAGAAATAATAAAGCTCTAGTTTTTGCCCAATGCAAAAAATTATTAAATAAATTTTAAAAAATTAAACCAAATTAAATAAATTTTATTTCCTGTGACTTAGACAGACTGCTTTTGTCTTACATCTGGTTTTTGACTGTTTTAGTCCATTTAAGAATTCTGAATACTAGGCCAGGGAGTTAGCTCAGTGGTTCCGGCGCCTGTCTTGCAAGCGCAAGGACCCAGGTTCGATCCCTTGGTAACCACATACAATACTGGGTGTGGAGACTCACACCCAGCAGCAACCAGTACCACATACCATAGTGCCGGGTGTGATGGCTCACGCCTATAATCCCAGCACTCAGGAAGCAAAGGCAGGAGAGTTGCTATGATGTGAGTTTGAGGCTGAGCTCAGGGCCAGCCTGAACCACAAAGCAAGAGCCTGTCTCAAAAAACCTAAAAAATAAATAAATAAATAAATAAAATAAAATAAATTCTGAATACTGTAAAAACATTTATTAATCTACTACAGAGCCAGCATCACATGATGTTGAATTTAAAGCAATTATTATTAGTCCCCCAAAGTGCAACTATCAGGAATATCTTTAATTTATCCAGGTTCTTGTGTCTGAAAATGTCTGTCTTTCTATGTTTAGTTTAATCCAATTCTTTAAAATGTATTCTATGCAGTAGTGCATCTATTTATACTTGGAAACAATATATTTTGTGGACAGACATCTGCTACACAACCTTGTCCTTCACACTTCAAGGAGTTTATATTTTTTTGCTTACATGAATTTCCTGAATGAAAATAACCATAAGAGGGAAAATAGACCTGTGTGAAACCAGAGACCTTGTTTTTTACAGGATGAGGGTTGACTGATCTGGAAAGCGCAGCAAAGGACCTCTGGCTCCTTCAGCCCAGTTATAAAGGAGGGGGCTGTGCTCTCCATGAGGCATATGACAAGCAGGAGGAATAGATAAGTAGACAGACTTTTTAAAAATTATTTATGTATTTGTTTATTCTTATTGTGAAATAGGCATATTTTATACACACATCATGGTCACACTCAACACTGCCAATTTGTACTAATATATGACATGACTTGATTGTCACTTTTCCCCATTTCCCTGTCCACCCTACAGCCTCTACCCACCATGTACATAAATTTTATTCCCTTTTTTTGTTACCATCACCATGTTTTCTTTCCATCTTTACTTATCCTTACCTCATTTCCCTTTGAATACTTTATATTGCACAATATCTGACATTTACATTTCTACTCATATCTACTCATTTACATTTTCAGTTTCCCATATTAGAGAAAAGGTATGGTGTTTATACATCTGTGACCTATTTATTTCACTTATGAGTATGTCCTCCAGGAATGTCCATTTGAGTATGAATGACTCAACCTTGTCATTCGTTATGGCAGAGTAAAACTCCATTTTATAGGAAACCACATCTTGTTCATCCAGTCTCAGTTGATGGACATTTGGGTTGTTTCCAAGATACAGCAATCACAAGCTGAGCTGCTGTAAACATGGGTGCACGCATTTCACCATGATACAAATCCTTTCATTCTTTCACATACATCTTTAGCAGGGGAAGAGCAGGATCAAATGGGACCTCTAATCTTAGTTTTTCTGAGGAATCTCTACACTGATCTCCATAGTGGTCTATCAGTCTACCTTCCCTTCAACAATGGAGAAAAGTCTTTCTCCCTGCAGCCTTGCCAGCATTTGTTGCTGGTTAATTTCAAGGTAGGACTTTTAAATTAGTAGGACCCACTTTTGGACAAAGGATGAACCGAGCACTAATACTTCTAAATTTTATAACTTGTTCACCACATATTTGGATCAAAATACCATACTGCACTGAATGCAATATAACATAGCACGTATTCATTTGTAAAGTGTTTACAATAGAAACCTAAATTCACAAGAACAGTGCAATTTCCATAAATGAAAGAATAGTTATGTAAACAGAAACAAGATTTAGAAAAAACAAAATAAAACAAAAGTCATAAATGAAAGAAAAAAAGTTTACATATATAATCACCTTTAAAAATGTTATGAAATTTTAAGTTACTCTTTTGGCTTTTTTTTTTTTTTTTTGAGTTCTGGGATCAGACCTGGGGCCTCAAGTGCTAGGCAAGTGCTCTACTTCAGAGCTGTCTTGTGGTCTCAGTAAATTACAGGGCTGTCTTAAATTCTCAGTGTTCCTCCTCAGTAGGTGGGATTACAGGCAGGCAGCACTTCAGTCAGCAGAAGCTTCATCTTTAAAAATTGTTCTTCATAATTATTTTAAAACAGAAATCAGTTTTGCAGACGTACTGTATACCCGGTGGTGCTTGGGACAATGACCTTGTTACCTCATTAGGGCCTTGAAAACGTCTTTTGCAGCAGACTGTTCCTAGCATCCTTGCTTTGTTTGTTTTTTTAGCAGCTGAGGAAGCTGCTGCTTACAGAGGTCAGTAACTGCTGAAAGTCATTCTTTGGCCAGCAAAGGATCCAGCCAGAGCCGACAAGCCCGCTGGCACTGAATAGATGGAATTTTTTTTTTCTGTGTCCTTCAAGGTACTGTGTATATATTCCGTACAGTATCAAGCAGTAAATTACATCTTTTGGTGCTTCTGAGAAAAAACAAGCACTGTATAGGAATACAAAAGATACACTGAAACAAAATACTCAAGAGGAAACCACATTTACAAGCACATACAACAGAAAGGCCCCGAAGCGTTGCTCTTAACAAGACAGCCCAAGGAAGACACTGTGGTTATATGTTAAACTGATGAACCCACACTGGGTCTCACGCTCACACTACATCCAAAGATAAAGAATTTCAATTACAGATACAAACGTCTTCACTTCTAGCCATAAAATTCACTATTACCATTCTTGTTTCCTTTGGGATATTTGCTCTGTAGCTGGACATTACCTTTTCTTTCATTCCTGCTTTTCTGTATAATTCTGAACTCTCTTCCATATGATGAATTTCAGTATAACTGAACCTCCTGTCTCTTCTGCTGTTATGCTTAATGACCTCTTTTTCTCCTTTCCATAAATATGGATGAATTGAATTTTCAGGCAACTAGGCTATTTAGGGAAGCAAACATGTTAAATATAGCAACAGCTAGGATGGTTGAGAATGTCAAAAAAAAAAATCCAGCTTGTGCACATGCACGTGAAGCGAGCCCTGCAGTCAGCTTTCCAATTAGGAGGACGAAGAGGCAGAGCTGCGCCACGTGCTGTCAGCGCGGTCAGCATTCATAACTCCAGTCACAGTCCAGGCCCCTCCAACAGTGCCAGCATCATTTAAGATAAACCTGCCAAGGCAGTTAATTTATGCTAAAAATAGCTAACTAAAAAAGAGAAGACCTGTTTCTCTTTTTGGCATGTAGTCGAGCACCTTCTAATGCAGGGTGACGGATCTTGGCAGTGAGAGTGGTAAGGAAAGTGCTCCATGGTGAGAATGCGTTCAGCCGCAGCCAGCTTGGGGGAGAGGGCAAAGCGCAGGTCGCGATGACGAGGGGACGGCAGGGTTTCCGCGAAGAATGCTCGAGAGGCCTAAGGTGCTCAGCGATAGGGCTTTGGTAGTGGCAGACGTAGGTGGTTTGACCTTAGGAGGTGGGTCTGGTCCGAAGAGGCCGGTCACCGAGGAATGACCGGAAGTGATTATCCCGCGCTGCTCTTCGTTCTTTCCTTCCTGTTCGCCATGATGTAAGCAGATGTCTCCCTCAGGCCCTTCCTGCATGCTGTTTCTGATGACCAAGCATGCACTGAAACTCCTGGAACTCTGCATTCAAATAAGCCTCTCCTCCTTCTGGTTGCTGATGCCGGGTACTATCGTGGTAGAGATGAGATTCTGTCTCTCAGTTAAATGGACACATTGTGTTTATTTTCTTAGTTACACTGTATAGTTGTTTTTGAAACGGGGTCTCACTAGGGAGTTCAGGGGAACCTTGATCCTTCTCTGTAATCTGTGTTGGCCTCAGCTCCTCTTAGCAGCCCACGCGTTCGAGTTACATACAGGTTTGCACCCAAGAATGGCTATATTTTAAAAGGTGTATTCTGCCCATCAGAAAACAGGATTTAAAACAATATACCTGGCAAGATTATTATGAGAACGTACAAAGCAGTTTGAGCACATAGTACCAGTAAGCGTCAGCGCCCTTCTGCTTCTTTCTTATCCCTTGGCCTCTCAGCTCGTGCCTCCCACCTACCTGAAGTCCTGCAGGAGAAAAGAGGCACAGAGACAGTATCAGCACCTTCCACTCTTGCTTTTCGGGCTGGCTTCTGGCTCCCGCACAGGGTCTCCGCCATATG
Organism: Petromus typicus; assembly: GCA_004026965.1. Taxonomy (NCBI): domain Eukaryota; kingdom Metazoa; phylum Chordata; class Mammalia; order Rodentia; family Petromuridae; genus Petromus; species Petromus typicus. Next base: position 65,627 of record PVIR01001438.1, on the reverse strand, counting down.
CCGCACACTCCCAGCGTCACTCTCCTCTGCTTCATTTGGTTTTCCTCTAAAAGTTACCTCGTGATTGTCCTCCTGTCCCATCCCATTAATACTTTTTATCAGAAAAAGTACTTTGTGATCAAGTATTGGTGGGTAAGAGAAAAACATTTAATGTCCCAGGAGAGCAAATAGTTTATGTTTTTATCATTCATGATCAAGATTCAATTTTTATTTGTTTTTGAGGTAATGGAGGTTGGACCCAAGCCCTGAGTCACCTCCCCAGGCCTTTGGTTAGTTGTTATTGTTTTATTCTGAGAAGATGTCTTGCTAAGTTGGTTTACCTGCCACACTGGGGTCAAACTCCATCTCCCAGAGTGAGAGCATTATAGGTGTGTCCACAACATCATGCTAAAAATATCACTGTTTCATGCATTTTGTGAATATAAACTTTGGGTGAGAGTGTAATTTAGTGGAAGAGTGCTTCGGTAGAATGTGTAAGGTCTTGAGTTCAACCCACATGATCATAAGTAAATAAACAGAAATAAGGAAATATTAACTTGTTTATTCCTCAAAAGACCTCTAAACAATTAGTGCTACAGCTTGTTTTCAGGTTTTGAACAAGGAAACTGAGGTCTGCTGAAATATAGTGGCAGGAGAGGCTGCACAGCTTCTAGAAAGTGGGGCTGGAAGTAGAAAATATCAGATTAGCTCTAGCAGCACTCTTCCAAATCACTATGTCTGATTTCAGTCAAAGCTAAAATGTTTATGTATTCCTATACTCTTCATAGGGACATTCTGAAGAAAAACACTCATCTGCCATGTTCAGAGGACCACATTTGACTTAGCTCCTTCACTTACCTACCGAACTCGCCAGCAGCTGCTGCTCACCCACATCCATCACCTGGGAAAGCAGCATCTCTGTTCTCCGGCTTCTCTCCTGAGTCCACGTGGCTGGCCTCATCCTTCTTCTGGAAAGTATATCAGTGTGTAGCACTTAAGAATAATTAGCCTGTCTCTCTCAAGATCACAATGGTCAATTTGCAGGCTAATAATTGTTAACTGCTTGCTCGTTCTCAGAAGGTAAAACCCATTTTTTAAAGAAAACAGTGTCTTTGAAATGACTTTTACATCATCAGATGTTTCTCCTTCAAAGGAGCTATTTTGTTTGTTTCATTTTTTATGCTTGCCATGAAGCGTGCTCACTGAGTGGCAGGTCCTCCTTGGGCAACAGTGTCCCATCACCAAAAATCAATGTGCTCTGTCATAAATATGCAGTTTTGTTGCCTAACAGTGATTTATTTTGCATCCCTGAGTAGGATCTGGGGGTCTGTCCTTTTCATGCTTTGTAGACGGTGATTAAGGAGAAAGAACTTGGCTGCAAACAGAGTCTAGGCTCTCTCTTGTGTCTTCGGGAAGCTCTCTGCAGCTCTGTCTTGACTTTCAAATTTAGGAATAAGGACTACAAACTCCAAGTTACACTGAGGGTCAAGAGCTAACATATGTACACACAGCCACAAGTAGTAATATTGTCTCCTGTCTATACTATCTGCTTTCTGAGACCAAGTGATCCAGAGATTGAGCACAAGACAAGTGCCCAAGACTCACGTTTGAGGGACACGGCACTCATGGTTCCAGAGAGATAAACTTGGAAAGTTAAATTGAGAGATGAGGTCAACTGGGAGGATTCTGGCCCCTCTCATCACTACACTTGGTCATTTTTAGGTTGTAGAGCTTCATATTAACTAGTAGGCCTGACGATGTGGGCTTTCTCTTGAGTCACAAACAGCACACACACACACACACACACACACACCACGTGCTCATCTTCTCAGCCAAACATGATGCTTCCACTGGCACAGTCCTTGGGCACAGCACCACACCACATGGGTCTGGGCATGATTGCTTGTAGGATTGAGTGTGGCAACATCTGAGAGGGTAGAGCCATGTGGAACATCATCCTTGTTGTGTTCTCCAAGACTGACAGGTACAAGAGACTTGCTATAGACAGTCTCATAGCAATAATATGCTATTTTCATGGTGGAACAGGAAGCAGAATACCTGGGTTCTCCTATCTCTTGGGTGTGGAATATATTAGTTCTCTGGGATTTCCACTGCACTGTCACAGACTGAGTGTTTTTAAACAATAGCAGTTGTTTTTTTCTCTCTGGGAGAGCAGAAATATTAGTAGAACCAGACTTTTTCTGTGAACCATGAAGGTAGAGTTTTCTTTCCCTCCTTCACCATCTGGTGTTTGAGATCAATCCCTGTTCTTCTTTGATGTTTAGAGGAGCACCGCCCACTCTGCTTTCTTATCACCTTTTCATCTTTTCCTCCTGTATCTTCATTCTTTGTGTCTCTTCATTCTTTAAGGACATTAATCTAGGGCCAAAGGAATACTGTACTCCATCATGACTAAGGTAGCTTTTGAAAAGCAGGTGACATTCATGGGAATAAGAAGTCTGTGCTAAGCTGCTTGGTGGGAACACCGTCCACCCAGGAGATGCATCATGCTCCAAGACGTGGAAATGATTCCTGCAGGGGTCAGTAGCTTCACAGAGCAGAGGTGTCCTGGAAATGCTCTGGGCAGCTCACAAGCCCACAAGTCTCAGTCTTTTTTTTTTTCCTTCCACTTTCATTGTTTTGCATCTGAAGATTGACTTTGAGTAATAAAATATAATGCTAGAATAAAAGAGACCAGAAATGATGTGGAGATTTGAATTTGTGTACACATTTCATATCCATCGTGGCATTCTTCTAGTCTTCCCCGAACTTTAAATCACAAAATGCTATTCATAAAATCTTAAATAAAACTCACCAGAGTCTGAAACAATCAAACACTGGAACAAAACTCTAAGCAGGCTGGTCTGTTATTGCTCACACCACCCTGTGGGGGCATCATGAAGCTCACCACAGACTGTGCACAGCACCCCATCCTTCCTGCCTCCTGAGCATCTGCCCCTTCATGTCTACTTCTTAAGAAGCCAAGAGAGGAGCATGTAGACTGTGTCCAAGTCATTTTCTTTATGTGTGACTCTTAACAGTGGAAGCTGAAAAGTAAGTGGACAGAAAGAAACCAGGACGATCCTCTGTCATTGCTTCACAAGGCTGGAAACCTCAGCAGTAACAGAGCAGCGTTTGCTAATCACATTTATTTTTTCTCTGGTAAGAGCTATGAGTTCTCACAGAACAAGTGATTGTACTTGTTTTCATTTTGTTTTTGAAATCTCCAAATTCTGCACCTCTTTCCAATGTACTTGAGTTAAATTCTCTCTGTTTTAAATGCACTTATTAAATATGATCTGGTTTCTTCACTTTACACTTGTATGGATTCTTTCAGCTGTAATTTTTAAACCTGCTGTTTTGAATCTTATATGATATAATTAACTCTTAGAAATTATGCTTTGCCATATTTTGCAGTCAAAATGGATATGGTTGGCATTTTGAACTACAGTTGAACTTCTTAGTGCTCAAAATATCTGACTCTTGGGAAAATAAAGCCTTTCTTTTATTTTAAGAACAAAAGTTGAACCTTCTCAAAAGAAGTTAAGAATGTCAAGCTGGCTCTGTGTTGTAAGAGTCTAAATATACCTGTTGAGTAAGATAGATCCCCCTTTACTGAAACAGCCACAGAGATTCATATCTAAAACACCAATCTATATACATACTATTTAAAATACAAATGCTGCCTCAAATTGTATTTATTTCATAGTATTCAACATGGTTATTAATTGTAAAATAAGATTATTTTCTGTTCTATGTCTTCCATGGGAATGTAAGGTCAGTTGGAGCACGCTTCATATTTCTTCTTGTTCATATTGTTTCTAAAAATATTTTACAGAAAATAAATACAAGTAAGTTAAAAAATATATGAGTAAAATATTCGTTGTATTTGTTGGACAATTAATGTTTGTTTCACCTATCATTTTAGTTGCTTTCCTCATACTGAGAAAAAATACACATCATCAGTTTAAACAAAGATGAATTCAGTTTTGGTTATAGTCCCTGATTGGCTGGCTGTAAGTCAAGAAGAACATGGTATAGGGGTCTGGTGGAAGACGAGCTGCTCATGTCATGTCATGGCGGCCAAGAAGTAGAGAAAGGGTAAGGAGAGAGAGAGAGAGAAAGACAGGTAGACATAGACACAGACAGACAGACACAGACAGACAGACTGACTGACGGACAGGAGATACACACTTCAGGTTATGCTCCCAGTGATCTGCCTCTTCCACCCTGACCCTACCTTCTCAGGACACATTAGCTATGCAACCCCCAAGATTCAATCATCATCCAGATGTCCTGTCTATGTGTGCACAAGGAGCTAGGGTGGATTCTTGAACTAACGTATAGTACTTGTGTTTAGCACAAGTGACTCACTGATCCTGGGGTCTTCGGCAGTGAAACATTGCGACAGTTCTCATAGTTTTCGTTTCCTCCTGTGGACTCTGGAATATAGAGCCGCAAGTGCTGGTCCTCTGTAACGGTCCTCTGTACTAGCTCTCTGTATTTATCTCCCAGCACAGCACACTTCTGTGTTATTCCTTCTTCCCTGTTGTTTTCCATTCTTAGCGTGGAATCTGTGATGTTTCCCGGGGAAGAGTATTTACTGATATCTGAAAATAAGCTTTCAGAGATACCTGACCCAATGATGTTAGTAAAATGTATTGACATTTGGCAAAACTCCAAGTATCAGAAATAAAATATTATCCATTCATTTCACATAATGATAAAAAGCAGTGAGAATACTATTCTGATGTTCATTATTGAATGCTTGGGATTTTAGCATTTCTTCCTTTCAAAACAATAAAACACAAAAAACAACAATGCCGTAAATTTTTCCCCAAGTTTCAGTGAGACTGTGCTCCCACCTGTCAGGTCACCTTCACTGCGGATAGAGACTAACAGAACCCTAATGACCGATGAGGAAGGTGGAGCTCATGTGAGTGGGACTCAGGTGTGGGCCAGCATCAGCCTCGCTTGCTCTGTGGTTGATCCAAACCTGTTCCTTCTCACTGTGGCCTTCTAAATAGATCTAGCATTGACACCAGCATTTATAAGAGAAATTCAGACTCTACTGGGGCCATTGTGCTAGCGAATTAGTAGCAATATGGCAACTGTTAGAAGTAGTTACCAAGTGGGGCTGGGGATTTAGCTTAGTGGTTCCTGTGCCTGCCTGGCAAGTGCAAGGGCCCAGATTCAATCTCTGATAACCACACATAACAATACCAGGTGTGAATACTCATGCCCACCAGCAATCAGTACCACATACCACAGTGCTGGGTGTGGTGGCTCACGCCTGTAATTCCAGCACTCGGAAGGCAGAGGCAGGAAGATTGCTCTGAGTTGAAGGATGAGCTCAAGGCCAGCCTGAACTACAAAAACAAAACCTTGTCTCAAACAAACAAACAAACAAACAAAAAAATAGTAGTTACCAAGTGAAGGTGATGTCATTCAAGATGACTCCTATTGTGACTTCTAAAACCATTTTCTTTCCACAGAGTTGACTTTTAGTGATCTCCTATCTTCTGTGGGACATTCCACTAACAACATAGGTTTCCCTTTACCGGCTCTCCTATCCTCATTTTCCTTTCATCTGAATATCCACAAAGGACACTACTGAGCCACTTCCCACAGATGTTACTTTCCTTAGTATGTCTTTGGAAACTTATAGAAGTCTCTGCCAACCAAACTTTAACTGTCATGTTACACCAGTGGCCCTCCCACCACACGCATAATCGTTATAAAATATCTCACTATCAAGATGTAGTATTGCAGAGCTTTTCCAATCTCTTCTGTATTTCTAGTATATTTGTTTGCCCTTGAAAGTGTCAGTAAATGAGGAACATCATTGTAGAATAACCAAAGATCACATAAATACTTTTCTCAGGAGAAAACAGAGTAATACCATTTTCACTGAGATAACAGAATAACATTTTTTCCATGAGACCTGATGTTGATTAAATTAGCATTAGCTCCTAACCTGAAACATAATGTAGAAAGAGATGATGGTTGGCCTCCTGCAAAGTGGCCCCAGAACACAATGCCCATCACTCTGTGACTCCATTTCTCTGTCCTTTGCTCTTTTGTGTGCATTACTTTGTGATTTTTTCCTGAAAACACTTGCTGGAAATTTATCAGTTAGCAAAGTGAGGTTTGGTTTCTGGGAGATGGATACAAATGACACAGGACCCAACTAGGATGCAGCAGAGGATGCAAAGCAACCCTTGTGTATTCTATCAGTTTTAAATTATGCTCTATTTCAAATTTAATTTCCTTTGATATATGTCAGAGTATTTATGCAGCACAGTGCAATGATTTGAATCATGTATGAATCAGGCAATGACCGACTCTGGGAAGTTCGTGTCCCCATCACTTTTAACTTCCATTAGCTCTTTACAATGAGTACATTTTAATATGATTATTAAAATTCCAACTCACTGGAGGCGTCTTATTCATTGTTGTTATTTTTTTTCACTCTGCTATACAGCAGAAAACCAGACTTCATTTCTCCATAACTGGATTTTTACACCACCACAAACCTATCTCTCTGTTCCTCCCTTTCCTTTCCTTTTGTCGTTATTCTACTTCTAGCTTCTGTGAGATCAATTATTCTTGACTCCACATATAAGTGAGATCATGAGGTTTTTCTTTTTCCATGCATAATGTTTTAATCATTAGTTTTTCCAGATCTATCCATATGGTTGTAAAAGATGAGATGCCCTTTATGGTTGAAAGCTGCTCCAGGGAATGGATTTGGAGCAGTTTCCTTACACATTTGTCCAGTGATGGACATTTAGGTGGATTCCATCTCTTGGCTGTTGTGAGCAGGGCTCCAGCTAACATGGAGCTCAGATGGCTCTTCATTATCTTGATTTTATATTCTTTGGATATAGACTCCATAGTGGAATTTCTGAATTATAGGCAGTCCTATGTTTAATTTTGGGGATGCTTTCCTTATTTTCTTCATGATGGTTGTTTAAAAAGAGGAATCCCTATGCCCCTGCCAAGAGGCATCTTTTGCTCCATCCTCAGCAGCACTTCTTATTTCTCGTCCTTTTGACTCCGGCCACTCTGGCTGGACTGAGGTGATGTCTCATTGTGGTTTTGATTTTTATCCCACATGCCTCATGTCATTGTGCATTTCTGTAGATGTGTGGAAGATTTGTATGTCTTCTCTTGAAAAATACCTGTTTACATCTTTAGCGCATCCTTTGTTTGATTGGGGTTATGCAGTTCCTCACATATTCTTGGTATCAACCCCTTGTCAGATGCACAGCTGATAAATGTTTTCTTCAGTCTCTTTGGTTGTGTTTACTCTGTTGTTCTCTTTGCTGTGTTGAAGCTCTTTAGTTTAATACAATCCTATCTGTTAGATTTTGCTTTTGTTGCCTGTGCATGTAGGGTTGTGTACAAAAACTCATTAGTAAAGCAAATGTCTTGAAGCATTTCCCCTAAGTTTTCTGACAATGCTTCACAGTTTTAGGTTTTACACTTAAATCTTGTCCATCTCTGTAGCTTCTTTTGCTATTAGTTCTCTATTGGCCAGTTTCACAAGTCCATACTTTTTAATACTATTAAAAAACTTTAAAATGCACAATCTTTTTTTTTTTCTCATGATAATAATCCTAGTTCAGGTGTAAATTATATTACATTTTTATTTTCTTCGTGGCACTTTTAGACTAGTTTTCCCATTCAACCTTCATATGACCCATTGTAGTAGATAGGATGAAATCAGTCAGCTTGTTTCAGCTTCCAGGTGAGACCTAAAGAAGCTAAAGGACTTGTAAGAGCCTCAGAGTAACTAAGAGATTAGCTGCACTTGCATCCACTTTCTTCCCTAGGGATACTCAGAGGGCTCTGGAAATGCTCTTTAAAAAGGCATCAGTATCCAAAAGAGTGTCTAAGGTTTGTCCTGATCTCCTGTGCCTGTGGATCTGGAGCGGTGCAATACAATTTGGTTAAAGTGGAGCAGCATCGCTTTTGCTTGGCACTTGCCCAACTGTGCCAAACCCAGGTGGCACTTGCATCTGGAAGCGTACTCAAGATGGGTTGCAGCCTGAGGACTGACTTGTTAGCACAGCTCTCTAGTGCTCTGGACACTGGGAAGCATCCCAGGCCAGACAGCAAAGATAATCTGCAGCCAAGGAGCATTCAGAAGTTATTTTTCCTGTATAACAGGCATCAACTCTAACATACAAAGTCCATCTTCAGCGAAGGAATTTTATTCTAGAATCGCTGTGGGTGGGATAGTGGAGCTCTGTGAAAGCTGAGCATGAGTGGGTGGAAGCCTTTGTGTAAGTGCTTTAAAAGCATTGTTCTAGTTAATTTAGTAAAATTATGGTGAAATTATTTTTACTTACAGTTGATAAAATGGAAATTGAGGCAAGAAGGTTACTAATAATTTTATCAAGTTTAGGATTAGCCAGGACAAAATTCTGTCAGTTTATACCTAAAATATAAATCCTTCCTTCATATTAATTAATAATGTTTATCAATCAGAAAGCTGTCAAACCTATTTAATTTATCAATTTATTAATTTAATCATTTAATTTCCTGCTTTTTCTTTGAAACATATTTTTTTTCCATATCGGTGTCATAGCCAGCATTTGGATGTCTATGTGTCAAACTCCACTGGTGCTAACCATGTCTCTATCATTTCAGTAGTGTAATATTTTTCACTGCTTGAGCTTTCGGTCAATGAATTAATGCAAAGATCCATGTTTGAACAAATGTGTTTCCACTTATCAGGCTCTCAGTGCAGTGTTTCCTACTGAGTCCTGTAAAAATTGTAGTGGTCACTTTTTACATTTTAGTCTTGAATGGCTCATTTTTAGCAATTATGATGGTCATGGAAATTCATGATTTGGGTCCTATATATTTTCTAGAAGCAGGTCATGTATTATTTGCAAATGGCCTGCAAGTTAAGGGAGATGTTTCACATTTTATGAAGTATAATCTCAAGCTGAGTTAACCGACCAAACAAATGACATGCAACGATAGCGAATGATGAGGCTGGCGCCTGAGCGTGGCTCTGCTGTCAGCCTAGGTCGCGCTCCATCTTCTGTTCTCAGAATTAAGGATGATTTTGTGCAAGAGTTGTCAGCACCTTCTTCTCTTCCTTATAATGTGAAGCTCGGATACAGTCCCAGGTTACAGACAAAACATTAGCTCAGAAGACATTTTTAAGATTCCAAACTATCTGTCATGTTAGTGCTTGAGTGAAGTTAAAACCTTTTTGTTAGGTTGATTCAATTTTTCATCAGGAGTAAGAGCTGATCCTGGGGAAGCAGGTACAAAGCCAAATGGCCAACTGAGGAACTTGCAGCTCCTTCTAGACACCATACTGCATTCAACAGGCTCTTAAGCTGGGAAAATAATATCTCTGACAACAGAGGTCATAGAAATTCATATCAACAGTCTGGTTCTGACACCAGCATTTTTATACTCCAAATTCTCCAGGGCACATTTAATAAATAATCATGAGCAAATTGCTGTTTGCACATAAATCTGCTTCTAAAGTTTGAATACTTGGGTAATATTCATGTATTTCCAGCAGGTGTCAACTATAAATTCTAGATTAATATTCATGGGAAAGAAAATGAAATATCACTGAAAACACCATGGCTTTTGTTATCCAGGGATATATATTATTTTGGTACTAGAATAGACTTCAGAAATAAGTGAATCAGATCTTATCACATTTTATATACATATTAATAAGAAATTATCAAAAAATGTGAATACTTAAAAATACATGAAAAATAATCCATTCCTATCGTAACACACACACAAAGGTTAGTACACGTGAAGAATATGGAAGCATCATAGTTTACTTAGCTGATATGATGCTGAATTGTGATGTCACCTCGAGTGACTAAGAAGTGGTTTGTAGTGTTCATATGAAATCAACTTGAGATGACCCTCCCCTGAGCAGGAATCGTCTTTTTAAACTGTAGGCCTGTTGCAGCACTCAGGTTCGGCCAAGGCTGTGGACGACTGACATGTAGGCTACAAGCTGAGGAGGGAAGACCTACCATCCAGAGGGGTGACACCCACCTGTCAGCTTGCTGCCCGAATGGCATGAAAAGGGAAAGACGTAAGTCTGCCCTTTGTTTCCTCAGAAGAGCTCTCATCCTGGGCCTCACCTCAAGCCCTACAGACTTCTGCAGACTCCTCAGCCTCTCAACACGGGCCTTACAGGACTTGCGGCTGGCTGCAGTGAGGCTCAGGCCTCTAGACCTACCTGGATGCTTTGGCTCCTGTGCTGATGACCACTGCGGATGCTCTGCTTGGACTGCATGTGCAGCCACGTCAGTCTACCCAGAAGTCCTTCACACGTAGCTTATGTATTTTACACTGAGTGCATTCCACTATCACTGAACTCTAACTGATGCAGCTGATTGCTTAGTTTTGAAGGTTTCCACTGTTTCTCATTTTGGAAAACCATAAATAATTCTAAAGTTATCATTTGCAGATTTAGAGCATGTAGGTCAATAGTAGTGAACCCATGGACTCTGCCCCAGTGGATTGTCTGTTCACTGTGGCTGTTTTAGATTACTAACGTTTATCTTAAGGTCAAATTCCCAAATGTCTGAATGTGTGATTCTTAAACAAATAAGGACACATAATTAAATTGCTTTTCAAATTTTTATTTGGATCCCAAAATATCCACATCTACACCTACACATACACAAGCCAATTACCAAACTGAGCAGGGAAACAAATTTTTCTTCCTTCTTTAAAATATTGCTTTTAGGATGAAGCAAAGGCAGCCTCCTCCTTGGGTCCGATACTTATGGTTTACGGGACTAGTCTGGTCTGCCAGTACTTGTCTTTGTCCAAAACTCAAGTTTCACTGTGCCAAGGGATCTCTTCCCACCAAGTCCATGACAGCTTTTCAGAGTCTGTTGTAGCTACACTGTACTTTGAAATATCACACTCAAATAAATTTCAGTTAATTCCCATGGACTTTGAGAGCTTTTGATCCTAATAGGCATCTGAAAAGAGAAACTGGCCAAGAAGTGGGCAAGAGGCAGCTCTTCAAGGGGACAGTGATATGAAGGAGACTGTGAACACATCATCTCAGATGGACACACAAACTGCTGCCCTGGCTAGTGAGAAAGAAAATAAAAATACCTTGGAAGTTTGATGACCTTTCTCCATATTATTGTGATCCACAGAGAAGTGTGAGGATTCTGAACTCAGTCTTGATCCTGAGGCCCTAAAAGCAGAATGATAAGTACATTGTAACAGACAGTTTTGGGGGTTTATAACTCTTGAGTATTTATAAGTGCTGTGTGGCTCTTCATTTATGTTCTGTCTTGGGCTTTATGAATCATTGGGATTGAATTGCTTTTAGAGTATAAATGGATGATATATCCAGACTATTTCCTCCAAGCTCACTAATTTCTATAAAATACATAGAGAAACATAAATAAACATAAACGAAAACACATACAAATTCTACCAAGTCTTTAATGATTTGATAAAGGCAGTACAAAAAAGAAAATTACAGACCAAAATTGCTATAACATAATTAGCTCCACAGATGCTAGAGTAAAAACAGAAACAAAAACAAAACAAAAAAAACTTTGACACCCATTCTACACTCACTGCTGATTTAAAAATAAGTAATGGTAGGATGCTGGAACTGGCGGATATTCTCATGGCATAATGAGACACATTTACCTCATTCATAAAGCCAGGATCTTCAGAACATGGGAAGTGGGAAAATACAAAGGATTTTTTCAGTAGGATCAAGACAAGTCCAACGCTCCCCACCCAAGCATCCACTGCCACTTCTACAATTTAACTGAGCTATTTGTCAATCCAGTTATTCAACAAATAAATTATGGACATAGTTATTGCACAAGAAGCAGTAAAACTCCATTTTCAAGCAGTGTGATCACCTTTCTGGAATGTTTTAAAGAATGAATGACAAACCTAACATACACAAGAATAGGTACACAAAGGAGCCACATGAAATTAATGTAATTAATTGATTAATGTAATTTCACAAACACAATAAACATTTAAAAATTCGTTGTAGATAAATCAACAGAAAATCAGAAGAAAGATATTTAGAAATATAGCTGAGAAATGTGGAAAAGTCATTTGAAAAACACATCAGTTCTTCCCAAGTTGAGTTATAAATCCATCTACACAAGTAGCCACATCAGCAAGTTTTTCCTTTGTTAAGACTACATGAAGATAATAGGAAGCAAAGGGGGTACTAGACTTACTAGACACTGGAGGCCACTGCCCCAGCGTGGCGTCTGACATGGGAAGTGAGCTACCGGAGTGAAACTCCAGCACAGACAGAGACAGAAGATGGGGAATGTGGCATGTGGGGACATGGCATGCGGGGAAAGCAACACCACACATTATAGAAGCAAAACCAAATGGTTTTCAAGTAGTTCTGAAGAAGTGGAAGAATAAACTGTGGTATGAACTTCACATTAAACAAAGCTACTTAAGCAGAGAAAGAACAAACTTTTGAATGGTGAAGAAAACTAAAATGCAAGAATGAACCTATTTGCATAATACCAGAAATCTAGGTACATTTTTATAATTTAGGTACATACAATGATATTCATTTATGAGTAAAAATTTTGATTAAAAATCTTTGTAAGTTATGAGATAAGACCTATGTTTAATTTTTTTCTTGTAGGCATTCAGTTTCTTCAAAATATTTTAAGTAGAAAATTAACTCTGGGTAGAAAAAAACTACATAATAAAAATCAAAATTAAAAGAGATAATAAACTAGAAGAAAATACCTTTGTGGTTGTAAATATGAATATACTATTTATACATTCATAAATAACATAAGCAAATCTATAGATTTATCTATACATAAATAATAAAACATGTATCTATACAATTATTTCTTTAAAATTTAGGTTAACAAACAAACCTGTTGTAACAATTGGCCATAAATATATACAAATAATTCACAACAATCTATCAAAAATGACTAAGTAAGAATGTACAACTTCACACATCATAAGAAAAATGCAGATTCAAAGTCCACTCAGGTATCATTTTTTGTTTCTCAGGTGGAGACACCACAATGTGGTAAGACCTTGTGTTTGGTAAGGCTGTGGGGAACCGCTGCCCTTACAATACTAGTGCAGAACTGATGGCGGGAAATTTGGCAAAACTGTCTAATCTAGTTATGTGTTTCACACAGTAATTCACATTCTTGTCATTTATCATTTATTTGAAGATAAATCTGTGCAAGGTTATGCATAGTTTCTGCTTCCTAGGGAAACATTTCATGTAAGATGAAGCATACACAAGGTGGGATCACCTCGTGGCCTGCGGAGTCAGTTGGAGAGGTATGGAGCAAGCTGTCTGCACACTGTGGGTCGGAAGGATCCTGCGGAGGCCTGGGGCTCATTGCACCAGGAGCGGAAGCGTCTGACAGAAGCTGGGATACAGAAGTCCAAGGTGAAGACAGAGAGTAGACAGAGCCTTCCTTCTTTACTCACTCGGGCCTCAAGCCTCTTAGCGGCATTACCACACCCATGCTTCTGTCTTCAGTGAACCTGTTCAGCCGAATGCAGAGCCACACCGACCTTACTGTGTTCCTGACTCCAGCTGACACAACACTTCGCTATGCTAGGTCATATACCTGGAACATCGCGTAAGATTACAGATACCACAACTGTCCTTGACGCTCACCGGTGAGAGTCCAGTCAAACAAGTTGAGATCTGTCTGGACAATGCATCACTGTGCGCTGCAACACACACAGAGGGGCAGATCATGTGGTCGTCAGGTTGGTCGCTGCACCAAAGATGCAGGTGCATAAGCAGATAAACATCAGGGTTAGCTTCGGGGTCAGAAAGCAAGAACAAGAATTAGATTTTCAACAAAGACACATATATGAGAAATAAGCCATAGACTGCTGTTTTTAACTACCTTTCTGAGATGTTTCAAAGTGAGGTGGAAAGATGTGAGTTTGTACCTGGACTTTTGGCATATTGCATAGGTTTCTGGATCTATGCTAGAGAACTATATATTAAAAGACAGAATCAACAAAGATAAGGAAAGAAAAATGAAATTCAGTGTAAACAGAAACCAATAAGCTTAACAATGGTGATTGTTAGTAATGTAACAACTGACCCAAAATATAACATTAGAACACAGTGTTTTCTGATGATGCATTTTCTGAGTAAATATTGAAAAATGGTCAATAAGTACTGAACTCTAAATGCTAGATTTCTTGTTAGCAGCTGCATGAGTTAATATTTATCTGTCTGCTTCTTTATTGGTATTCTAGGAACGAAGAAGTAGAAAAAGATGAAAGTTAACTAAAGGGATGAAAACACTAACATTAACCCAGCTGTGTTGGATCCTTTTGAAAATGTCAGGATAAATTTGTGTTCCTTAAAACAGATATGTGTCTATGTCATGTGTATTTTCTAGCTCTGTCCGCAAAGATACTAGAAACCAAGAGCCTGTATAGCAATCAGCACACCTGGTATCCATTCTAGGTTTCTTAATTAATAACATAGAAATGTGAGAAAATGAATCTTTATGGTGAAAGGTCAACTGACAAATGTAGAAAAAACAAGTTAAAATCATCCTGGTAATTTAGTTAAACAAAGGTGTCAAATTATTGGGTAGAGTGAGATGAGAAATACGATAGTTAGGTGATCTCAGTGTATCTTCTCAAAAGGTACTTATCAGTGAGGAGGACGAACCCACTGTTTAGCAGGTGTCACCTTCCACAGTTAGGGAGCCATCCAAAGTAACCTCACCACCAACAAGACAAACTCAAGGCGTGTGCTGGCTGATAAGGTCCACTACAAAGGATGCATCGTTACATTCAAATAGCTCTGCTAAAACTTTGTTACCTAAACCTTATTGTAAAGAAACACAATTCAGCTCAAAGACACATTCTTTAAAAATAACTATCCTGTGGCTTTGAAAAAAACTTAACATCATGCAAACTGTTGAAAATCTAGCGAAGCATATTTGACCCTGAGTTGGACCTGACAATACTATTGAGGTAATTAATTAGGGAAAATGAGGGGATTTACATAGGGTCTGTAGAGTAGGTAAAAAGCTGTGCTGCTACCAGTTACGTGATTTTGACAGTTGTGCAGTGGTTATATAAACAAATATCCTTTCCCTTAGGAAATACTAAAGTATTTAGCAAGCAAATACCCAACAACACTAAGCAACACCCAAGCAACACCCAAACATACACACACAGAACAATGCAGCAAACGTGGCAGAAGGGTGATCATGGCAGAGTTGGATGAGGGTAATATGCAGAGTTCTTTATTTTTCTGCAGCTTGTCTATAAGATTACATTCATTTAAAAGGAAGAAGTTATAAAAACAGCAGAGAATTAATTAGATGACATGAAGCCTTCCAGAAAGCAATGTTCTTTTACATCAAGTTCCTGAAAATTAAGAGTTTTTTTCCTCTTTTGTGAGCATCTGCACGTACTGAAATATGATACCCAGAAGTGAAAGAGTGAGAAAGAAAATAACTCAGGTCTGGGGTGATGGGAAGGACGAGATCATTACCCAGACCCCTTAATAGCTGCCTTTCTTCAGATGGTATTTATACAGGAGAGCAAGAGCCAAAACTTAATCTTAGATAAGAGCCTATTAAAAGCCCACTGGAAAAATCAATATCTCATCAGCACTCTGTACCTTGGTGGCTTGTGGTCATGGCAGTGCGGGAGGTCTTGTCACCTGAGACAGAGCGTGACGGTGTCCAGCCGTCTCCAGCACGCATCCCTATGACCACATCTGAGTGCTGCCCAGAAAGCTACTCGTTTATAATTGCACTGTGCAAACTGGGAAAGGTTGAGTCATGGGTTTCCATTTGAAATCTCAGGATGCCAACATACATCCAGGGCTGCATGTCTAAGATCCTGTCCACTTTAGGGGGCACCAGAATTATCACGATTCTGATCTTCACAGACCAGCAAACAGGACCTTTCAGGGCCTGACTTTGGGCTGAGTCTCTGACCCTCGACAAGAACAAGATGCATCGGTTCACTGGTTAAATGATAAAAGTGTTCCCACCAGTCCAGCCATGTTCAGTGTGTTACAAATTGGAGACAGAATCACACAGAAAAAATAATATAAAGAAGTTAGAATTCTCATTTTATTATGGTTATCATGCTGTTACCCTTTTCTGTAAATTATCAGAGATGGCTCTCTGTATATCTGGATATCCAAGAAGTCAACCAACTGCCAGTCAAAAGCATTCAGAGCAATAAATGATGTTCAGAAAACCGAACATGCAATTCATTGTCATTATGTCCTAAACAATACTACATGTCAAGTATTCTACATGGGGTTAGGGTGTTATACATAATGAGAGATGGTTTTAAGTATATGAGAAGATGTGTGGGAGCTGCAAGCTAATATTTCTATTTTATACAAAGGATTTAAACATCCTTGAATGTCTGTATCTGCAGAGGTCCAGGGATCAATGCCCCTGGCTAACACGATGACCTTATGGATTGATGGAGACAGTGGTCTATAGTAAACAAATACTTGTTCTGAGTAAATTGGCCAAATGTTGCTTTCATAAAGCCCCTTGCTTGCTAAATACTCCAGTATTTCCTAAGGGGAAGGATATTTGTTTATATAACCACTGCACAGTGGTCTATCTACAAGTCTGGACAGCCTTCTGGACATTCCAACGCCAATGATTCATGGATCAACTATATCTGTGCATGTTTTTCATCTCAATTTTTTAATAAACAGATTATTGGTCCTTTTTAGGAATACAATATGATCACATTTCTCATTGGCAATTTGTATCTGTACATAATATATCTTGATTTTTATTTCTTCCCATTATTCTATTCTGCTTTTAGCCCACTATCCCCCATACATAAGCTTTGTTTCCATTTTTACTCTTTGCCATCACTTTTTTTCTTTTCCTTCTTTGATTTCCATGCCCCCACCCAGTTACTATTTCCTTTTGAAGATTTTCTTATTTCACAACATCTATTATACATTTTGGAGCTCATTTACATCTTCAGTTTCTCACACTAGAGAAAAGATCAGGTATTGGCCAGTGTCGCCCTAATCCCAAAGATGCCTTCTCGTTTGCCAGTAGCAGTCGATGTGACCATCCATCCTGGACACTCTGGCCCTTGATCCAGCTTCTATCATTTTACTACCTCAAACTCCAACTTCTGGATTTCATAAGAATCTCATCTCACCACCTACACTCACAGTATAGTAGCGTAGTTGGTTTTCTGAGCCAATGTCGTTCTCTTCAGGGTTCCAGTCACAAGTGCTGAACCCAGACTGACGCACGCGTGGAGGTAAGTGTTTCCATTTGTTTTCGCTATGTGGCCTGGGGCTCCTGAAGCCTCTGAGCACTCATGGTGGCAGCAGCAAATACTGAGCAAATGGGATGGTGCTGTGGGTCAGCATGACACTTTAGAAAATGGAAATCAACAAAACCAAGGAAGCAAATAATAAATGCTGCCCTTATTACTGTGTGACTAATATCTGGGTTTACCAAGCTAGGCTCTGAATAGTGGATTATATCTTTATAATGTTCAGACTACAGCTCCTGGGCTTCCATCCTACCACCACGCAGCTGGCTGCAATTCCTGGCACATATTTATTTCAATCATAAAATTTTTATCTAGTATTTTCTTTGCAGAAGGAGACCTCCAAGCTCTCTAGAATACCCTCCGGGAAGGTGCCCTTCCTTGGCAGGAGAAACACCACCCTTTCCTCCTCAGTCCACCAAGAGGAACATTTACTGGCACGGTGTTCAAAATTTCCTCCGGCACGAAAGCTCACATTTAACGTTTTAGCAATTAGTGCTAATTAACATGATAATTGTGATTCCTTGCTTCTTCCCCAGGCAGTCTGTAATGAACTTAGCATCTCGATCAATCTCCCAATGTGTTGCACATAATCGTTGGATGGTTAATATTGCATTCATATGGCCATTGACCTGCCAGCAAGGCTTTTCTTCACCTCTACTTTCTGTCTCTTCCAGGAGCTTCTCTTGGGTGCGGCTGTTGACAAATGTCCAATTCCTACAGCTGATATTCCGGGAAGAAATGCCTGCGGCTGTGTTATAGAGGAGAAACTGGGCAGCTCGGTCTGTTTCTAAGGTGACTCAGCCTGAGTTTTATTTACTGCCCCTGACTGCAGTGGAATTCTCCTTGGGAGAAATAATTTTTCCTTTGAGAATAAAGTGGTGGTGTATTTCTCTACCTTCAGCCACCAATATTAAAGTTGAGAGGTCAATTCTATTTCTCATTCTGAATAGAAGATCACAGAATCCACGCTCGCAAATCATGGATTGTGAACAGCACACTTTGCTATCAGTAGTGATAAAGGAAGCCTCAATAGGAAGATAAGCACACAAAAAGAACAAGGTAGGACTTTAATTTGAATTAAACTGCCAGGCAATTTCAACAAAAGGCGTGAAAATGATATTTTTAAAACTTACCTAAGTTAGAATTTACTTGAGAGACACAGAGAGAGAATCTTAAAAAGACAGTTTGGCAGCCTGTTATTTTTTCCTATAAAGTTATAAAGCACAATTCAAAAATTTCCTGGAATTTGTAGTGCCAGAGGCTAAGTTAAAAATAATTTCCCCTCATTAGATCTTGTGGTTTAGCCTCTGAAGTGGGTTTGTGACAGATATAT
The DNA here is from genome assembly GCA_004026965.1 of Petromus typicus. Classification (NCBI taxonomy): domain Eukaryota; kingdom Metazoa; phylum Chordata; class Mammalia; order Rodentia; family Petromuridae; genus Petromus; species Petromus typicus. The sequence goes on along the minus strand of PVIR01001438.1, from coordinate 46,993 downwards.
CAAGAGTCTAACTCACAAAAGCACCATTCAAAAAGGAAAATGAGTAAAGAAGAGCCACTGCTATTAAATGACCCCCAGAGAATCCAAGAGACAAAGAAGACTATTTCTGTCACGCTCTGAGGCCGACGCAGGCTGCTGTCCTGCTCCAAGTGGATCCCTCCCAACTCGTGGTGTTCCATGTGCTAAATGAGCGAGACAGTTTAGATGGAAACCAGGAAGGAAGTTAAACTTTAGGACAGAGTAACAGGAATCTGGGGAATAGAAGCAGGGCTGGCTCCATGCAGGAAAGATGAATAATTGCTAATTGTCTCCCCTCTTCTTTCCTGAACAAGCAAAAAACACTGCTCTTGTAGAAGAGAAAACACAAAGGTTTTAGCAAAGCCTAAACCTTAAACTGCAAGGCGTTGCTGAACAGTCTGACATGAAGGAGAGAATTTATATTTGAACAAAACTTTGGGTTGCAGTGCTTTTTGTTTCCCTTTCTTTTGATTTCATGATCTAACAAGGTAAAATGTTTATGGCATGACTTGGGACTCTCAGCTCACTCTGGAAAATAGATTTAGTGTTTGATCATCTGCTCCATCATTCTTGTGATCATATGACAAACAGAAGAGAGAAGAGGAGGACCTTAGTGTCAGTTAGAGTTCAGACAGGTAAGTAGGGATACATGCATGATGTAGAATTAAGGATCACGAGGAGGATTAGATCATTCACAAGCGTGGGGATCAGTGCAGTAACTATGGAACTCGCTTTCGTGACAGATGGGAGCTTGCAGTGTCATAAATCTGCAGCAGAGAAGTCTGGCCACCGAACTGGAGAAACTAAATACACACAGAAATCCATAAGGACAAACTGAAGCTAGCATCTGTGTCCCAGTGTCTTCAACCATGATGTAATGGGAAGTTTTCTAAGGAAGCCAACATCCTGTATTTAGTCTAGGACTCAGAGAAACAGCAGAGAGCACCCAGTGGGAGCTGGAGAAGGTACGGGCCCCAAAGCTTCCCCATAATGACAAGGTGAACCGACAGGTTAATACACACATTTTATATTAGTCTCTTTCCTGTGGTTGGGACACAGTACTCAACACCAGTAACTGAGAGGATGGGAGATTTATTCGGCTCCCTGTTTCTCTGGGTTGGATGGCTGCCAGGCAGAAACAGCCCAGTGGAGGGGTCAGCACTGTTCACATCATGGCGGCCGAGAAGTGGAGAGGAGGGAGGAGCTGGGAACCGAAACACAGGGACCTGGCTTTTCTGACCAGACTCCGCCCTCTGCTAGCCCGTTCATCTGAGTACAGGACACCACTCTCCATCCCTCCCAAGTGCAGGGGCCTTGGAGCGGGCACTGTAGATCTAACCCTTGTATCTGTATTCAGGGCCACAAAGTTTCTGCTTCACCTCTGCCTTCCAAATGTCGTGCACATTTTCCTCGGAGCCAACCTCACCTGAGAACTTCACAGATAAGGAAACTCTAAGAAACGGCCCTAGCTAGCTCTACTGATGGAAAATTCACTACAACCCATATTTATTCAACGTTATGCTTTTTAAATACCGTGCCAGTTTCTATCCTGTATAACCACTGCATTCAAACCATCCTCTAAGGAAGTATTTCATCTTTGAAAAAATTGAGGTTCAAAGAAGTCAAATAATTTTCTTGGAACATCTAGAAACTGGCAGGAAATAGATTCAAATTCAGATCAATATCTTTGGTAGTGATACATCTTTAAATTTTCTTACTTAACATTAAACAATCCATAGTCGAAAACTTTAACATTGTTTCAGCCAGGGACCCTGGGGGAACCTGCAACATATTTCAACCCCAGTCAGAAGAGTTGCACAAAGGAACTACTTAGAAAGATTTGGGGGCAGAGATCAGGGGAAACAGAAAAGCCTAGTCGGTTTACCTGAACTGGCAATAGGATGAATTTATTCGAGTCTTGAAGTCAGAAAGAGAGAACAGGGGCATCTGAATGGAGAAGGCTTCTGAATGGGAACTGGACCATTTGGGAAAGGCAGAGCAGCTCGTGGGCTCAGAGAGAAGCCCACAGAGAATCAACTTCTGCAAAATCCTTGGGAATCTCGTTCTTCCCTCTGGATCTCTGCTCATGAAACTCAGCTAGAAATCAGTGAGCTTAAGGATCTTTATGCAGTCCCCAGAAGTCATCGGTATGAGGACCAAAGGAAAAGGAAAACGGGCAGGTAGTGATGGGGAGGAAAATGAAAACTACCTAGAATGTACCAATTACTCTAGAAGTAAAGCACTGCTAAAGATCTGGGAAAACATTTCATTTTCATGGACTTCTACTAGGTAATGTTCATATTCACTTAATTACTATCTAGCGTACTTCCTCATAGACTGTTTTTCCTACTGGGTTATGTGATAGTCTCATAGAAAGAGTGAATGTAAAACCGAACCTGAGCTCCCTCTCACTTGGGTTGACTGGCAAAGCGGGGGTCAGGCCAACTGGCGGAAGGGCCCAGCAACGGACCATCAAAACATTTGCTTCCTCACCAAAAGATCAAGGGCTCCTGCATGCTGTAGAGCATGTTCAAAACTAAAACTAAGGTGCATTGCAAATACTTCATAGCAGAAAACGGAAAGACATATTTCTGAACCTTTCAGGCTTTTCCTGCTGAAAACTTCCTACTCATTTTTTAAGCATCTGAGTTGGGAGCTGTCCCACTGCTGAGCTGACCCAACACTTCCTATCAAAATTTCAAGAAGAGATTTTATGTGTATCCTGGTTTCAGGCTTTTCAGCCACAACTGGATCCAGAGCAGGAATGTCATGGCTGATGGGTGTGGTGGAGCATGCTTAGTTCATGGAGGAGCTAAGGAAGCGGAGCATAGGGGAGAGTGCTGGAAAGGGAGGGACCAGAGACCAGATATAGTGCTCAAGGCTCATCCCACAACTCCCCAGATGTACTCAGAGTGTACCCGAGTAATCCACCAGGCATCTCTTTGTGCAGGCATGCTGGCAGCCATGCTGCACCATCCATGGTGACTTCCACACAGAAGGTGTTTCCCAGCTCCCAGACCAGCTCTGGTAGCTTTTCCTTGAGGAAAACATGCTTTATATTTAATGAGGAGTTCATCAGTGTCTTCCTGATGTGTACCATGAGCAAGACTTTCAGACGGGAAGAGGAAAGAAAGACAGCATCTTTCCTCTTCCTGTTAAGGCTATAGTCAGACTCCAACGCCTTAATGAGCTGATTACAAAGAAAAGCATGTGTCTGCTGAGGATCGAGAAAGGAAGAGCTTCCTCAGGCTGCCGAGCAAGCACACGCCTGTGGCTGTGCTGGCCTATAACCCAAGGGCACAACACCAACTCAGGGCGTAGAAGAGAAACAGGTGGAGCCTAAATCTTGTCATCTCAGGCCCTGGGTTTAGTATCTGTAAACTTGAGAGAGATGCTGACTCTCAAAACATTTGACTCATTAGCTACAAAAATTAGCTCCTGTGAATAATACTGGAAAAAATACATGTGAAGCATATTATCAGAGGAAACACGGTTAAAAGGAGAGCAACTAGGGACTTCAGTGAGTGGCCTTGATGATTTAGGGGTGCCCTCTCCTGACAGTTCAAATTAGGAAGCCCCTTTTCTGAGCTAGCAGCTGCCGGGACCTGCAGGAAGATCAGGTGTGGAGGTGTGAGCATCCTCCGGGTGTTTGTGGGTCCAGGAAAAGAAATCTGACAGTGTTTTTACTCTCTGTCTGTGAGATATAAAGTCCTGGGAATTAGAAATGCTTGTGAAGGTCAGCATATTAAAAATGTTGCAAAGATCTTGTCTAAGGATGTTCCGTTCTCTCGCTGGAAAGGGTTATGTGTGCAGAGATTGGGTTTAGGGAAGTGATTGGACTGGGGGTCTGCGCTCATTGGTGGGTTCATCCACACAGAAGTGAGTCCATCAGCAGATGTGCTGCCAGGACAGTCTGGCCCGAAGAGGTGCACCGCTGCAGTGTGGCCTGGAAGAGGGCGCTCGTGTGCCCAGCTCCCGCCATCCTCTGCCTCCCGCAGCTGGAGGTGATGAACACACGAATACTGGCAGTTCTCCTTCGCACACACTAGAGGAGCAAGTTGCTGGAGAAGCTCTCTGTGACTTCTCCCTGCCTGGGCTGCGAACTGCGTCGTTTTCACTGCCCACCAGCCAGATCTGTGACTCCGCTTTATTGTGGGCAACTAGAAATACATCACTATGGGCCCGGGAAGGACAGTCTAATTTGGGGACCAGCCACCACAGATCTGTCACATTCCTGTCACATTCCACAACCTCAACGTGGCATTGATGAGCGGGATCACAGAACTCCACCGAAAATGAAGGCATTTTGAGTATACTAGATGGTAAATATGAGACTCATGAGAAACTAGTCCTGGTGCAGACGGCGGCCAACACTGCACCCCACAAAGGGCCACCTTTCCAGACATCACGGCGGCGGAGTGGAGTCTCCACTCTCAGCCATCAACTGGTAAAACGTTCTTCAAATTAACTAATTTACCCGTTTAAACTCACGAGTCACAGACTGGACATAACTATCGTAGCTCGCGTCACAAGGAGGTCTAAGCCAAAAAATGTTCACTTCTTTCCTCCTACACTCACCAGGAACACATTACTCATGGGCTGTGTATCATACATAGCGCTCCAAAAGTGTAATTTTATCTCGGACTGTAAATTGATTCATTCAAAAATTTTATTGCTATAGGATTAGTGACATGATTACTCAATGAACCATGAATTCTTCAACAAGTGAGACCAGTAAAGATTTTAATTTGCCCTTATTCACTTTGACCTTCTCTAAAATATCCATAAATTTTCAGTGAGCACTAACTGGTATTACATCTTCTGAGGAAATTAAATCTCCTGAGATGTCAGGGACTTTTGGCTAAGATTAAAGAACGAGTTAAAACGTTACATTCTGGACTTCAGTATTTCAAAATAGACAGATATTTTTGAAGTATTAGTTATTAAAATATGTGTGCAATACAAATTTAATAATTGAGAAAGAATATTTCTTTTGTCAGTAATATTTCACGAGACTCGATTCTCTCCTTTCACCCAGAGCTGGTTGGATATGTGAAATTATTCTGCAATTAGTGGTGCTAAATTTGGTCTCTTGTTTAAGGAAGTTACAGCCAAACTTCTCCATTACAAAGATGAGATGTTCCCTTTGAAATTACAAAGTAATCTGTGTGGTGGAATTTTGGAAGTATTCAAAGATCTTTCCACATTAAATTTTGAGAAAATGAAGATGTAAATGAGTCCTAGCATTGTATGTTATATATTGTGAAATAGAAAATGCCCAATGTAAAATAAGGTGAAAGGGGACAGTGTTGAGATTGTAACAAAAAAGTAAGGAAACAAATTTATATATATGGGGGGGTGGTAGGGTGGGTGGGGCTATGGGAAAAAATGAGAATCAAGTTGTGTCTTATACTGGTACAAATCCCCATTATGGAGTGCAATCATGATGTGTATATTTAATGTACCAATAAAGATAATTTTAAAAAAAATTTGCTTCTTTTTAGCATTAACTGATTATTTTTGTGTGGCACAATTATTTTATTTGATCTAACAAATGGTGCTTTTAAAATATATATCATACATAATTTATTAGCTGTCATACTTGTGTTAAAAATAAATTTTCTTTTCAACTGTTAATGAGCTATATTTCCTCATTAAGAGACTGAAAAATCATTAATTCTGTTCTTCTACTGAAGGAAATTGGCATGAAAATCAACTATCATGATTAAGGATATTTTATTTTTGCTGTTCCTTTCTTTTCATACATGTTTCTTAGAGTAGCAATCTTTCATTAATTCATTTCATTATAATGCTATTATTTTGTAATTAATGTATTTATAATGGCTGATTTCAATTTATTTTGTTTCTGCTCTATATTTATTTTAAAATAATCCTTGTATACCTAAAATTATTTAAGTCCATGAAATTTCATTTGAGTATTTTCTCTGCTATACATTTTTATATTGTAGAATATACTACTTTCATTGACAATATCTTCTAAAATTTCAAAAAATTTAATTACTATATTACATTCCAACTATAAAACACTTTTACTATTGCTTTCTACTTCTGTTACATTGTGATCCAATATTTTTCCTTATATGATATTTTAAAAGGAATCATTGAGTGTTCTGTGTTTTATATGGTAAACTTTCTTTAATCCTGAGGAATGAACCCAAGGCTTTAGATTACCTGGTAGACTTTTATAGATACTATCACACTTTGAAAGAAAACACATTTTTCTATTTTTCAGGCTCCATCTTTTCAGCTACGTAAGGTTTGAGAAGAACACGTAGTAGCGGTACATATCCACACAACCTGGAACGGTAAGTGACGTATCCAGCGCGGTAGTGCAGTCATGCTCACCAGCGTGTCTCTGTGTTCTCCGCTGTAGGTCTGGCTTCTTCAAGCTTCTCTCCTCTAGCTCCTCCTGACTACATCCGCTCTGCCCCAGCGATGTGCAGCAGCAGAGTCGCCTCCCTCCGTCCTGCGCCCTGTCTCCATCCACCACTGTCCCTCCTCCTCACCCTCTGCAAATCACTATTCCACGTTCAGAACAACTCCTTCATCTCCTGCTTTGCAGACAGAAGGATGTCTGTCTGGAGTGAACTTCTTTACTGGTCATCTGATGTAGATCTTCTTCATCAACTGCATTTAGACCTCTGTATCCTTAGCCATTTCTTGACAGAGTTGAACTGATGAAGGAATTAAAATATGCGAGGCTACTGTATGCATCTCAGTCCTTCCATGCTCAGCAATTCTGTCCACACAAAGTTGCTGCACTTTTATTTAGGGTGTAAATATTCGTAGCTTTTTAGCTATCAGCACTAGAAAGTGTTAATTTGATCTGGCTTAATACCATTTATAATGAAATCTGTCTTATAAAATAGCAAGCCTGTGGCTGCCCTTTTTGTTTTTATTTATACAGTATATGTTTGTTCACCTCCTTTATCTTTTGAATCACTTTACTTTAAACTCTTGCATGCATCTGGAGGTTTGTTTTACGAACCAATCAGAATTCATATGTACACACATATGTAAACAATCCTTGGGGAAGTCTGTCTCAGTTTTCTCGGGCAATTTCATGATACCTAAATACCATAAATGTAAAATATTAACTTTATATTATATTAGAGTTAGGCTGTATTTCTCCATGAAAGCTAGTCTACTATTATTTTTCTCTTTCTTTTCTTATTTGAATTTTGGAAGCTTTATATTTTTTAGCATAGCAGTAGTAGTAGTGAGTAGCAGTAATAGCTTGGTTTTTTTGGGACAGGGTCTCCCTTTGTAGCCCAGGCTGGGCCCAGACTTCGGGTGATCTTCCTACCTCACAGCCTCAGCCTCCTACTGCTTTTGTTAGTGTATTCACAGAATTGGCAGATATGTTACAGAGCCAGCTGTGGAACAGGGTGGAGTCAGGGCAGTCTCCCAGGAGCATGTCTGATGGAAAATGTCGTCAAGGGGAAGTTAGACTGCAGAGCTGCATTGTCATGGCTTTTTTTTTTTTTTTTTTAACTCAGAATCAAGGGAGAACTGGCAGGGGCGAAACTAGGTCATGCATCTGTGCCTCATCTCACTGGCTCTTTGCTGGATACTGGAGTCACATGGGTCCTGTGAATACTGACGCCCGGTGCACCCACAGAGACCCTAAATTAATCAGTGGAGAGCAGAGCTCCCAAGATCAATGCGTCATATTTACTCTTCTGGGTGATAGAGCCCTTTGGCATGCATATTAGATGTCAGGCAGTGTGTTGACAAGTTATTATTCTCAAAAATAACTCATGTTCCTTTTAGAAAGTTAGAAAATTATGGATCTCAGGAGAGTTGTGTGTATGTCTTACCTAAGGATGACATCAATAAATATTATCTCTCTAGATACAACATCACTGTGCATCATGATGTGGGAATATACATGCATGTGTACGTGTGTGCACAACACTGATTCCACTTCCAGGCAGACTTTGCTGTTGGTGTGTGAAGGCTCATGGCTGCTACACATGCACAGTGAGAGACTCTTTCCTTACATGCTTTCAGAGAAGATGGCCTTCAGAACTCAAGGATTAATTCATTTGATCAATTGTGGATATTGGTAAATTGACATTTCGAAAGGCAGGGACATTCAGTTATGCTTTAAAACTCACTACCTCAGGGAATTAATATGTGACAGTCTGAAAATATGTTTGCCTTATGCTCAGCCAAATCAGAACTTAACAAAGACATTTCTACATTTGCCTACTTAGCTCTCTTTGCTTCCATTGGGGACCCATTTTGCTTAGGTGTAACTTTCCTTGACTCCTTGAAATGAGGAACAAATTGCATTTAAAAACTGTTGCTATATTAGTGTTTTAAAAATAGACTTTAATTATTAAGAATAAAAAATTAGAAATTGGTTAATTGGTATGAATAAAATTTATATAAACTTTACATTTCAAAGTCCTGTCAGACTCTTAAAATATTTAAATTGCATAACGATTAAAAGACTTTTTTGTGTAAGTAGCCCAACAGAGATCACCTCTTCAGTGCATATGCAAGAGAAGGCATTCCAGTGGATAATCAGCTGGCTTGGAGCTCTCACGCTTGCTGAGGAGGGTTAATATGCCAGCTTCTGTGTACTGATGCATACTCCTCTGAGCCCCAGTTCTCGGGACACGTCCTGAGGCTTTATGGAAAATTTTAAGTGATTCATACAGTAGCCCTGCATCTTAAGCAAGAAAAAATGCAATGAATAGGCAAAATACAAACTGAAATAAATATAAGCTTTTCCTGTTGATTCCATGGGCCAAATTACCAGAAACAGGAAACTCATCAAAAGAAGGTACATAGAGAACAACCCTATCTAAATCTGCTTTTATAGATATGGTAATAAAAAGTCAATATTATAACTGTACCACTCTTCTTACATGGTTAGGGTTAAGAACAGAACTGTGGTCTCTGGTTCTCGAATGCTGGCTCCTAGTGTGTCTTCTACACCATAACATGTGCTGAGTCTCAGTCACGGACCTCCTCTCCCTTCTGTTTGCACTGCAGGAAAACTGGGGCTCCAACATCAGTCACAGCCACGAGTGTACAGTGACCAGATGCCTGATCGATTTGCAGTTCTGCCAAGGATGAATGGAGGAGACAGGAAGCGTACTAAAGTGACATGGGACATGGGTGATGGAGCATGCATCTCTGCATGGTCTGTGCATCTTTCCTAGACATAGTGGCATCAGAAGATTGGCAAAATAACAGTGTTCTTAGCATCAGATAAAACTCACCATCGGGAATAATGTAATGACCCCAAATCAGCATTTTTAGACCATATGTGCACAAAGGGGGATTTCTTGGTTTGCCGTTTAGCAGACATCTTAACTTCACCTTGAAGACAATACTCCAGGCTCCTGCATTATGCTGTGCAACTAGGTGAAACATGATTTACTAATACACAGACGTCACTACTGAGAATTCACAGAACGCTTCTGTTTTCAAAATGGAAAGGCTGTGGACTTAAACATTATCTAAATTTAATTCCTCATGTATTATAATAAACTTATCATTGAGATTAAAATTTTTAATACCAAAAAAACAGACTATTTCTATTCTTTAACTCTCAACTTTTCTTGGAGCAAATGTGATAATTACAAAATTATATTATAGTATTCACTGTAATTATTCAGAGAAAGGTACCTTGCACATTGAATACCTTGAAATGCACAGCTGTGTGGATCAGAAACAAGAAGAGACAATGGAGACATCACAAAGAGAGAATGGAAAGATACTGAAGCCAAATCTGGATGCAGAGCACCAACTCTGGTAGAGAATCCTGATGCTAGATCTGTTCTGTGCTGAATTTTCCTATGACCAGACAGCTGCTACTTGCCTGACACTGACAGGAAAAGGTGACCCTCCTGGAGGAACTGCACTGGAGTTTTTCTTTCATTGCTTTTATGTGACCCGAAAGGTGAGTCATGTGAGCCTGTCCCCTCTCCATGTACCATGCCATGTCTTCAGTTGGGCCATGAGTGTTTCAAGAGTTGGCCAACATCTGCTACAAATCTACAGTGGGACTGAGGACACTCGTGGTGGGGGCTGGGTTCGAGGTGACACCAGGCTGTGTACTTGAGTTCCAGGAGCCCAGAACATGGTTTTCCCATCTGGGGGCAGTGACAGTGAGTGACCTGCCCAAGCAAACATGACGATAAGGCCGGACCCCAACCTACAACTCCCTTGCTACAAAAGGAAGTTTCATTTAAATCAAAGCACGAGTTTTTGCATTTATAAGATGATTTTAATTTGTGGTGAATTTTCTAATCCATTTTTATTTCTTGGCATAATTCACTCAATAGCCATTTATATTAACATTTAATTTTTGTAGTATGTTTTTGCAAAGCCCAAAGGTTTTTAGCTTTAAATGTATATGGTTAGGTAGGGATATAAATGTATATTTGGGTATATATTTAGATGAAAGAAAACATAAGAAGGAATAACCTATTAATTCTAGGAGCCAGAAAGCAGTGCTCTGGGAATTAAGTAACTGCAAATGAAAATTTCTATTTTTGCCAGATTTAAAGCAATATGTGATTCTGCACATTGTGGATATCTGTAATAAATGTAGGCCAGGTTGCACATGACGACAAAATTTCCCTGTTCATCAGTTACTAACCAGAAAGCATTTATTAAGCTATAGCTATCTGAAAGACACTAGAACAGGCTTGGGGAATTGTTACAAATGGAAAAGAAGTACAATCAAGAAGAGCAAGCTAAGAGTTTTTATATGTTTATGATAATTAAACAAAAATATATAAAACAAAAGGAAATATTGCATAAGTAATAAGGTTAGGGAATGTATTAGCATTGACATTTAGAAAAACCTAGTGCTCTAAACTAGTAGAGTTGAGAAGAAAGGAAAAGAAATTTACATGATTTTCTCCTAGAAATTTCCCATGGAGTGAAAGACTCTCCAGTTTCATTTTCTTTGTTAAAGATTTTTCCTTATATTGGCTTCTTTTGCAACCTTGCTCTTATAATTGAAGTTCTTTCTTTCCCAATGGATAACTGTCTTGAGATGTTTCCTCTTAAGATGATTCCATTTCTTCCACAGATATAGCCAGACAGCCAGACAGCCAGCCACACACACACACAAACACACACACACACACATATACACACACACATACACACACACACACACACACACACACACACACACACACACAGCTCTTGCTAGACATACAGTTGCCTTTTAATGTAAGTATTTCTCTTTGCTACAGAAAAAGTTCTGATCACTCTCTTTACTTCTACACGTCTTTAAGCAGTTTAAGGTGTCAGCCCACTCCCCCCTACGTCACCAACAACTGGGTTCCTATTGGTCCTTTGCAATCTTTTCTTTAAAATTTTTAAATCTTTATTGGTACATTACATATATACATCATGATTGCACTCCATAACGGGGATTTGTACCAGTGTAAGACACAACTTAACTCTCATTTTTTGCCATAGCCCTACCCACCCTACTGCTCCCCCATATACATAAAATATGTTTCCTTACTTTTTTGTTACAATCTCATCATTTTTCCCCCTTCACCCTGTTGTACATTGAGCATTTTCTATTTCACAATATATAACGTGCAATTCTAGGACTCATTTACATCTTTATTTTCTCATACCAGAGAAACGATGTGATATGTACCTATCTGTGCCCTATTTATTTCACTTATAAGGATATCCTCAAGGTATGTCCATTTAAATATAAATTATTCAAACTTATCATTTTTTATGGCACAGTAATACTCCATTCTGTAGAAGAACCACAGATTTTTTATCCAGTCTCCAGTTGATGGACACTTGGGTTGTTTCCAAGATGTAGCAATCACAAATAGGGCTGCTATAAACATGGGTGCATATATGTCACTATGATATGAGTCTTTTAACTCTTGTGTGTATATACCTAGCAGGGCAATGGCCGGGTCAAATGGGACCTCCAATCCTAGCTTTTTGAGGAATCTCCAAACTGATCTCCACAGGGGTTGTACGAGTCTACAGTCCCACCAACAGTGGAGAATCAGGTTCCCTCTTCTCCGCAGCCTCGCCAACATTTGCTGTTGGCTGAATTTGAAATGGCAGCCATTCTATGTGGAGTGAGATGAAATCTCAGTGTTGCTTTCATCTGCATCTCTTGAATGACTAATGATGTTGAGCATTTCTTCATATGCTTCTTAGCTGCTCTTACTTCTTCCTCTGAAAAATATCTGTTCATTTCAGATGCCCATTTTTGAATTGGGTCATTAAATTGGGGTGGGCTGATTTTTTTGAGCTCTTTATACATTCTAGATAGCAGCTCTTTGTCTGAGGAACAGCTGGTAAAGATTTTTTTCCCACATTGTTGGTTGCCTGTTTGCACTGTTGGTGGTTTCCTTTGCTGTGCAGAAGCTTTTTAAAAGAATGAGGTCCCATTTGTTGATTTCTTCCTCCAATTCCTGTGCTATAGAAGTTTTGTTCAAGAAGTCTTTCCCTAAGTCAATGTATTCAAGAGTTTACCTAACCTGTTTTGCAGAAGGTTTAGAGTGTCTGTTTTAATATTTAAGTCTCTTATCCACTTTGATTTTAGCTTGGTACATGGTGAAAGAGTTAGATCTAGTTTTAGTCTTTGGCAAGTTAAAGCCCAGTTTTTTCAGCATCATTTGTTAAAGAGGGTATCTTTTCTCCATTGAGGATTTTTGGCTCCTTTGTCAAAGATGAGGTGGCTCAGTGTATCTGGAGTAGTTTCTGGATCTTCTAGTCTACTCCATTGATACTCAGGTCTGTTACTTTGCCAGTACCATGCTGTTTTTTATCACGGTGGCTTTATAGTATAGTTTCAGGTTCAGAGTTGTGATACCCCCCACCATGTCCCTGTTGCTTAGAATTGCTTTTGCTATTCTAGGTCTTTTGTGGTTCCAGATGAAAGTTTGGATTTTTTCTCTCTAGATCTGTGAAATATGCTGTTGGGATTTCAATCGGGATTGTGTTGAAAGTGTAGAGTAGTTTGGGGAGTATAGCCATTTTGACAATATTGATTTTTCCTACCCAAGAGCAAGGTATATCTTCCCATTTTTTGATATCATCTTCTATGTCTTTTTTCAGAGTGGTATAGTTTTCAGAGTAGAGGTCTTTCACCTCCTTTGTCAGATTCATTCCTAGGTATTTTAATTTTTGGGATGCTATTGTGAAAGAGACTGACTCCCTAATTTCTATCTCAGTGGATCTACTGTTTGTGTATACGAAGGCTATTGATTTTTCAACGTTGACCATGTAACCAGCTATGCTGCTAAAATTGGAGATTAGGTTCAACAGTTTTTTAATTGAGTTTTTAGGATCCTCTAGATAGAGTATTATGTCATCAGCAAATAATGACAATTTACCTTCTTTTCCAATCTTTATTCCTTTTATTTCTTTCTCTTACCTAATTGCTATGGCTAATATTTCCAGAACTATATTGAACAGAAGTGGTGAGAGAGGACACCCTTGTCTTGTTCCTGATCTTAGTGTGAAAGGTTTCAATTTTTGACCATTTAGTATGATATTGGCTGATGGTTTCTCATAGATAGCTTTTATTAGTTTGCGATAGAGACCATCTATTCCGATCTTCTGTAGAGTTTTGAACATAAATGGGTGTTGTACTTTGTCAAACGCTTTTTCTGCATCAATTGAGATGACCATATGAGTTTTGTCCTTAAGCCTGTTAATATAGTGTATAACATTGATTGAATTATGTATGTTGAACCATCCTTGCATCCCTGGGGTGAATCCAACTTGGTCAGGGTGTATAATTTTTTTGATAATTCTCTGTATTCTGTTTGCCAGGATCTTATTGAGGATTTTTGCATTGATGTTCAATAGAGATATTGGCCTGTAGTTCTCTTTTTTGCTTGGGTCTTTCTCTGTTTTTGGAATCAGGGTAATGGTTGCTTCCAGGAATGAGTTTGGGAGTACTGCTTCCCTTTCAATTTCATTGAAGATCTTCAGAAGTAGAGGCATTAACTCTTCTTTAAAAGTTTTATAGAATTCAGCAGTAAAACCGTCAGGTCCAAGGCTTTTCTTTGTTGGCAAGTTTTGAATTACATTTTCAATTTCACAGATTGTTATTGGGGCATTTAACATTTCTATATCTTCTTTATTCAGCTTTGGGAGTTCATATGTGTCTAGAAATCTATCCATTTCTTCTACATTTTCTATTTTATTGAAGCATAAGTTTTCAAAGTAGGTGTTTATTATCCTCTGGACTTCCTCTGGGTCAGTAGTAATTGCCCCGTTCTCATTCCTAATAGCATAGATATGAACCTTTTTCTTCCTTTGTTTAATAAGGTTGGCTTAAAGGTCTATGAATTTTGTTTATCCTTTCAAAGAACCAACTTTTTGATTCATTGATTTTTTAAACCATTCTCTTGGTTTCTATTGCATTAATCTCTGCCCTGATCCTTATAATTTATTGCCTAGTGCAAGCTTTGGGTTTGTTTTGCTCTTCTCTTTCTAGTCGCTTGAGGTTCAGCATTAAATTGTTTATTTGAGCTTGCTCCGTTTTCTGGATGTAGGCTTTCACTACTATGAATTTTCCTCATAGAACTGCTTTCACTGTGTCCCATAAATTTCTATATGTTGTACTGGGGTTATTGTTTAGTTGTAAGAACTGTTCAGTTTCTTCTCTAATTTCTTCTGTGACCCATTGGTTGGTCAGCAGAATGTTGTTCAGTTTCTATGTGTTTGTGAAGATGCTGGGCTTTCCTTTGCTATTCAGCTCCAATTTCAGGGCGCTATGGTCAGACAGTATATAAGGGATAACTTCAATCCCTTTATATTTGCTTAAACCTGTTCTATGAATGAGTACATGGTCTATTTTGGAGAATGATCCATGAGCAGCTGAGAAGAATGTAAATTCTGACTTTGTGGGGTGAAATACTCTGTAGGCATCTATTAAGTCCATTTGCTGAAGAGTCTGGTTGAGCTCAAGGATTTCCTTAGTGACTTTTTGTCCAGTCGATCTGTCTCTTTGTGACAATGGTTTATTGAGGTCCCCTACTATTACTGTATTGGAGTTTATCTGGTTTTTCATGTCTGTTAATATTTGTTTTATATAGTTGGGTGCATTAGAATTTGGAGCATAGATATTTAAGATTGTGATTTCTGTCTCTTGGATTTTTCCCTGAACTAAAAGATTGTGTCCATCTTTATCTCTCTTTATCATCTTTGGCTTGAATTCTATTTTGTCTGCAAATAAAATCTCCACTCCTGCTTTCTTGCTGTTTCCTGTCGCATGGAGTATAGTTTTCCATCCCTTTACTTTTAGTTCATGGGTTTCTTTCTGAATTAGGTGTGTTTCTTGTATGCAGCAGATTGTAGGATCTTGCTTTTTGATCCACTCTGCCAGTCTGCATCTCTTAATTGGCGCATTGAGTCTATTGACATTAATCATTATGACTGATATAGGTAAATTTAGTGCTGCCATGTTTTCCTGTTCTTGGATATGTTATTTCACTTTTGCCCTTTTCCCATCAGTTTCTTGTTTGGCTCCATGGGTTGACTTGGTTAGGTCTCATGGATTTGTAAGTTTCCTTATTTTTCTCCAAGATATTCTTGAAAATGTTTTGGAGCACAGGTTTCATATTTGTGAAGTTTTTCAGGTGTTCTTTGTCATGAAAGTATCTTATTTCCCCATCAATTTTGAAGGATAGTTTTGCAGGATACATTAGTGTGGGTTGGAAGTTGTTTTCCTTTAGGGCTTGGAAGACTTCACTCCAGGCTCTTCTTGCATTGAGTGTTTGAGTTGAGAAGTCCACTGTGATGCTGATGGACTTCCCTTGGAATGTAACTGTTTTCTTTTTTCTGGCTGCTTTCAGTATTTCATTCTTTTTTTGGATATCTGGGACTTTTATGATTATATGCCTAGGTGTAAATTTTTTCATGTCCTGGGTGTGTGGGGTTCTGTATGCTTCATGTATTTGTGTCCAATTCTTTTCCTTTTTCTGTGAAGTTTTCTGCCATTATCTCTGTGAATAGCTTTTTGATGTCTTTAGCATTGTCTCCTGCTTCCTCAGTGACTCTAATCAATCATATGCTATTCTTCTTTGAATCATCTACGAGCTGTTGGATTGACTTTTCATTATCGCTTGCTTTTTTTCCATAGATTATGCGTTTCCAGCTCATTGGTTGAGATCCTGTCTTCTAGGTCTGAAATTCGGTCTTTTGCCAAATTCATTCTATTGCACAAACTTTCATTTTCTTTCTTAATTTCTTGGGCTTCTGCTTGTAGGTGTTTAAAAGGTTCCATTGCGTTTGCTATCTTGGATTCTATCAACTCCATGATCTCCTCTTTAGCTTTAGTAATCATCATGTTGACAGTGTCCAATATCTCTGCTTTCATCTCAGAGATCAGTTCTGATTTCCATTTTACTAGATCTGCTTTGGTTACCATTTTTGAGGACCCTGGATACTGGCCTTCAAACTTCTCTATTTACCTTCCCCCTGTGTTACCTGGAGGTCAGGATCTTTGTATCTGAGACTTTGAGTGTTTCCTCATCTCTGACCTGCCCTGTTTTCTGACGCTGTTTGTTGCAAGTCACTTTCTTCCTAATAGTTAGGAACCTTAAAATAGCAGTATTTTCTGGGTTGTTCTTTGCAGTCTGTATTGGGACCTAGTTCTGGCACACCATATGAGGCACTCAATCAATACAGTCAGAACACCTTCTCCTGTCTGCTTTAGAAGCAGGAAGGCTCTGGCTCCTGCACTGCTACAACGGCGCTGCCTGAGGTTCCAATGGGCCTGCCCGCTCACCAATACAGAGTCTCTGGGCTCACTTGTGCAGTCTGCCTGGAGGCCAGTAGTCTGTAGGCCCTGTGCAGCTGCAATGGTAGGTGCTGATGTTCCAATAGGACCACCTACTCACCAATACAAGGTGACTGGATGTGCTTCTGCAGTTGCCATGGAGAAAGTCAGACTCTGACCTGCTAACCTCAGTCCCTGGATGCTCTTTCGGAGTGGGCCTTGAGGCCAGTAAGCTCCAACCTTGGCGCAGATTTGGTGACGCAGACTCGGTGGGGCATTCACAGTTTCCCAAGCTGCCTGCTACTAAACTCAGTCCCTGGGCTGTCTTCTGGCATGGGCCTGGAGGCCAGTAAGCTCCAACCCTGGCACAGATTCAGTGGTGCAGATGCCGTTTCCCAAGCTGCCCATTGCTAAACTCAGTCCCTGGGTGCTCTTCTGGGTGGGCCTGGAGGCCAGTAAGTTCCAACCGTGGCACAGATTCTGTGGTGCAGTCGCCGTTTCCTGTGTTGCCTGCTGCTAACCTCAGTCCCTGGGCCGGTCCTTTGAATCTTTTGACTTGTATTGATAAAGATGGAGGATAGGAAGTGACCACAGCATTTCAACAACTTTATAAAGTCTTTTCCCAAACTTCTTTCTTATTATACACTTCTTTCTTATTAAAAGGCTAATTCATGTTTTGCTCAGGATTCAGGAGCTGTTTTGAAGAGACACAGGGCATAACACATTCTGCAGTGTGTGTCTCTCTGAAGACTCTGCCAGGCCTCTGCACTGGTAGAACATTTAACACAATGTCACATATGAAAGTAAGTTGAATATCCTTTGTTCAGAGAAATGTCTAATAAATATTTATTGAGCATGTAGTGTCGGAGCAGTGTATCTTAAGTCTGGACAAACTCAGGCACGGCTGTCCTATTTGGCTGTTGTGAGTGATAGAGAAGGTTTTTATCTTCTCAAGGAAAAGCCTTCAGGGGTAACATGTTATTTGTCCCCGAGTTATTTTTCATTGTGTACTTTTAATGATGTGTAACCAGAACCAATGGGTGATATTGAAATAGGATTTGAAAGACAAAGCAATGGAGAAGTGAGTAACTGGAAGCCCTGGAAATCCAGCTGGCCGCAGTCTCCTTTCCCAAGACATCCATACCAGTTGATGTTTTGGATACCATTAGACGGAGCATATAATATCAATCACATAGTTTTGACAAATAGTGAACTTTTTGTAAGTTTTGTTTCCTTTTCCCAATAGAACTTGGGTTTAAAACATCTTAGGGCACCTGCTGTGAAAACATCATCAAACACATGTCCCTTCCTGAAAACCTTACCACTTACCAACTGCAAAAATTCTCAGTCTCTAGAAGTAGACATGTTTTAGTTCAGATTTAATTTACTTAGTATTTTCTGCCTCAAAGAAAACATTCCATGAGATCTAGAACTAGTTAAAGCATGACTGGTTTGAATGAAAAACCCTGTAAAGGGTTTGAATGGCATGCGAGCCAGGGGGATGGATGATTCTCCTTCGTATTACACGTTGAAGGCCATTATTTCCTCAGATATTTGTCTGAAAAAGCTGAGCTCTAGAAGATAAGTTTGCACTGCTTAGGAATACAGGTAGTGACCACTAGTGATTCTATGTCCTAGGGGGAGAGTTTCCTCCTTTGCTTTTCACTCTGTGACATTTGGTTTACATCTAGTGCAAGTGCCAGTCACGGGCAAGCCTGGGAGAAAGGAGCCACTGGGATTATTTAGTGGAAGTTCCTGCTGGGTGCTCAGTGAGGTTTAGGAGTCTCACCAGGCTCAGCCTGTCATGGCAGCAGAAGTCCTTGCAAGAGGGGTTCCCATGTCACTGGCAGATTTGGTGAGCTGCTATAGCAGAGACAAAAAGAACCCACTTAGTCATTATAAAGTACCAAGACGGGCAAATGACATTTTGCTGAATTTATACAAATACAAGTGTATGTAGTAAACATATCAAACAAAAAGGAAAGTGTTGAAATGAAACATCAAATCCTTCCTCTCCCTCACCAGGTAGTTCTCAGGTACAATGCTGCTAACTATAGTTTACCTCTTTCAGATGTACTCTTCAAACATAACCTTAACATTTACCAGAATTTTATTACTTGGATGAGAAAAATCTATACAAGGTGATTCACTAATTTGCCCTTTATTTTACATAATACTATATTTTAATAATCTTTCCAGATCAATGCAATGAGGTAGAATTCACTTTTATTAAGTGCACAAAACAGCTAATTTGTAATCCATTTCTATATATCAGGTATCATTAACTAGTCATTTGAAGCAGATACAATTATAGTCCTTTTTTTTTAACTGAGAGAAATTCTCAAAGAAGCATGAAGTAAAGATTGTGCCAGGCAGGTGACTAATTTCCAAAATCCAGTCAAGGAGCCTGGGGGCCTGGCTCTTACAGTCTCCATTGTAGTCTCAAATTTTTCCCAAGAACAGGACCTCAACATAAGGGAAGGAGAAGGAGGAGAGAGAGAGAGGGAGAGAGCGCAAAACAGACAGACAGACAGACATGAGCTGTACAGTGTCTATTGAATTGATTTTTCAGCATTGGAATTTTCACATCAAATAGCATATGCATTGTGTATAATATATAATATATAATGTTTATTGTATATAATTTACATATAAGTAAATATCTATAACATTTTATATACACATATAAACATTTTAAAATATTGCATTATTGTACTAATTAATGTTCCTAAAAAAAACTCACCAACATTAAGACATAATTTGAAGTGATTCTTATTTGCCAAGCTATACAAGATACGTATTTTCTAATTAGTTTCTATTTAGTGACATTCAAGGCTGAACACCAATGTATACACAAGCTCTAGGATGAGAGAAGCCATTGCTGTTGGCTGTGTGATTTCATGGACACATACTTAGCCCAGCTCACCAAGCTCCTGACAACAGCGCAGGATGGGAGCTCAGCTTTGGAAGTTATTTCACAGATGGCTGGAACTGATACTTTGCATGATGCTAAGTAAATATTTTATTAGGAAAAAAAATCAACATGCAAATAGAGTGCATATTTTAGAAAAGCAAGTCATCACTTGTGTCTCAGCTTGGAGTTCTTTGCGTACCTCATACCACTGAGGTTCTGCCTGCCTAGGGCACGTGTTCTAATCCCAAAGTGTGGATGCACTCCCTGCGTCCATGCCCACCGGGCCATCCAAGCTGCACCTGGGTGAAAGTGAGAACACCGTTCATTTGGAAGAAACAGCAGCTCTCCCCATCCCCAGTGACATTCTGAGGCACTTGAGGAGGTGGCAGTCAGAGTGACTTGGAACACAGTCTCAAGCAAATTGTTCTTCCCCAAAGTAGAGGCGTGTCTGACTCAAGAAAACTTCTTGGTGGAAGGTTGTAGAAAGAGACATGTGGGCTTTCAAATTGGAGATGAGGGTTGTGGGCACAGCCTTCCCATGAGCTGCCTTTCACAGGGAAGTACCCGACTGTGCAGAGGCAGCCAAGGGAAAGTGCCCTCTCCTCCCTACAATGGCAGGGTGCCTTCTCACACGAGCACATCTGCGTAAGCACTGCCTGTTTTCTGTCTTCTTGGTAAATCTATGGTGCTCTCTTCTCTTATTATGTGCTTTCTTGTTTTAATCTTTCTATCTCTTTTCAGCCTCTCACTATTTCATGAACAAATGATAGATCACAAGCATTTACGTAACTAAGAAATAACTTTAAGTTTCAAACTATGAAGCCTTCTCACCAAGTCTGGAGTAGGAAAGGCTGAACTAATAGTCCTTGCTGCACTCCTGATGGGATTATTGAATAATTCAAAGGAGAGATTATTTAAACCCTGCTGCTGGAAAGGCGGAGGCTGAGAAAATGACTTGTTGCTTCATTCTCCTGCAGCTTCCTCCAGCTGCCGATGAAAACAATGAAGCAAGAAAAATACCATTTTCTGGTCTCCAGTCTCCGGAGGAGAGAGATTTTTTAGAAGATGTCACCTGAAGGCATGAACAGCTAGAGCATTTTTCTTGTTATGTGGTTAGACTGCCCTGTGCTAATTTCATTGTAGAAGCAAATCATCCCTCAGTTTTTTTTAGTCTTAGGAGCTGCAGAACATTTGGGGGTACCTGTCCCTTCAGAAATCCTGGGGCGTCTTTGTATCACTCCTTGTTCTCTGTGGAGCTACAGACATCCTTCTAGAGGGAAGAGTCCCAACACTTCTCTCCAGCAAGTCCAAGGAAGTGCAGCATTTACATGCCAGTGGAGGAAACTGTGATCACAGTTGCAGGGTTAAAAATAAAATAAAATAAGATAGAGCAAAGTTATGGGCCGGGAATGAGCTCAGTGAGCTTGTGCCTGCCTCACAAGTACAAGGTCCTGAGTTAGACCCCAGTACTGAAAAAAATAAAAACAAAAACAGATCATACATATGGAGTAATCTATAAGATTTATGAAAATCCTTGCTATGACAAGGGTATATTTTAAGGGCTACAGCAAAATGCTGCTAAGTGTTAAAGAGACCTATCTTTTGAAAATATTTATAGGATCTTTATCTTGTTTAGGCAATTTGTTCAATTTTTAGAAAATACCATTGTTTGAAGTCCTCACAGACCATAAGAGGAGATACCATTGTCATCTCCTTTTTTAAATAAAGAAATGGAGACTCAAAGCCAAGTGAATGTGATCTTGAGAGGTGGTCTAGAAACTGTAGACATCAAAAGTTGAGATTAGCTGCTGGGATGTAAGTTCTAAAATCAACCTACGAGGAAGGACAGTCAAAGATGAGAGTGGTGTGCGGGAAGAAGCCATCCTGGCAAGCAGGGATGGACAAGTCTGACCAACACATCAGCTTTACTGGAAGAAAGAGGTGACTGTGGCCAAAGGTTAGAGGTCAAAGTTTCTCTGATACCAGCAAACAAATGGAATAGCCATTGATAGACTTCTAAGGAAAGGGAAACAGACAAGTGAAGCATTCTTCCAGTATTGCAAAACCACTCACATTGAAGAGATAGATTAGTTAAGCTACAAACACTGAAGGGTGATGAAAATTCTACTCATTTGCTCTTTCTCTAGCAGACCCACAGAGAGTCTAATTATGCCTGGGCTTCTCACAGAGTCTGCCAACAGAGACAAAATCACGAGGACTTGAGGACTTCAAACTGCATGATGATTATGTTTTAAGTTGAGAAATTTGAAATTAGCTTACTGATCTTACATATCAGTGTTATAATTTTGATTAATGTAGTTTTTCACTGCATTTTCCCTGGGAGATGTTATCTGCTCTCTCAGTTTAGTGTCTTGATTGTATAAGCTTGAGGGGTAAACGCTGGGCACTGGACAACTCACACAAATGTGTTAATTATATCACTACATGGCAAAATTTTCACCAAAACTATGGAGAGAACTTCCTGAAATCATGAACTCTGCTTCACTTTCTCTTAGTCATAATATTTGAGCCTGATCGAGTCCTGATTTCAAACGCTGGACATGGGTGACTCATCTAAGTTTCATGTTGAACCTCAGCTGAAATCTGTTATAACAGGCATCGCAGGAACAAAGGAACTGAACATCGGATATGCTCAGAAGCCAGGCTTGTGCTCTAATGTCCATCTGTGCGGGGCACATCAATAGCATCCTTTTAATCAGTTTAGTATATAGTTCACTCTGCACAGTTCATGGCCTCTGTGTGCCACTCCTTGAAAACACTTCACTAGCTCTCTCTTAGTGACCTGTGACAGGAGTTTGGCTAGCATGCTCCTGGCCAACCCCAAAGCCTCCTTGCAAAACTGAAGGAAGGCTAGAAAGGACATAAGGAATCTCCATGTTGGAGCATGTGAAGAAGAAAGGACATCTAGACCCTACAAGAGGTCTGCAAGAAAATTCTAAGATTTCTCTGAATGGTAGATAGTCGTGGCCCAACAATGGTCACTGGACAAATGATCATAAAACAGCTCGGGAAAGGCCATCTTGCAATTCCCAGTGCTGGCTCTTTGTATTAGCAACATTGCAGTTGCCTATGGAAATGAGTGACTCAAATTCCCTCTGGGAGAAAAAAGAAAGTGATTCATCCATAATCTAACGGTCGCAGTGAAGGAGGAGGTTTGACACAGGGTCTGACCACCTTCAGTTCAGTCTTTTTGTCTGAGGGGCAAAAATGTGAGAGAAGAAAAAGAAAAGAAGAAGGAGCTGCCCTCAGCTACTAGCAATGCCAAGGCAACAAACTGCACTTCAGGTCTCTGTACAAATTGTGCACACTAACAGACACACACAATCGGGAAACAGGCCATGAGGACTTTGCTTAAAGATCAGGAAGGTAATTTGTCTGAATTTGTTTTTCATTTATTTTTGGCTGAGAAAAATAGGAGGAAGGAGCAGGCAATGGCCTATTCTTGCTCCTATACTGACATCTTGGAGCTTATTTATTAAGCAAACAAGCTAATGGACTACATATTCATACTAAATATTTATAGAAAGAAATAAACATGTGCTATTGAATTTTGACAGCCTGTAGGTAAAACAGCTGCATAATAAGAAGTACATTTTCTTTGATATGCTTTTTAAAATTCAGGATTCAGCCGAAAGACTTCACACTGAGCTATATCCCCAGTCTTCGTTTCCTTGTTTTGTTTTGTTTCTGTTTTTGTTTTTCTGAGACAGTCTCCATCTCCCAGTTGCCAAGCTGAGGTCCAACTTGGGATCCTCCTGCTTTAGCTTCCCTACACCAGTGCAGGCATCACAAGTGCGCCTCACCCAGATCAGTTCTTTCTTTCTTTATTTTTTTGAGACAGGTTCTTGCTTTGTAGTTTAGGCTGGCCCTGAGTTGACTAGCCCAGATGAGCCTTGACTCACAGCAATCCTCCTGCCTCTGCCTCCCAAGTGCTGGGATTGCAGTGTGAGTGACCATTCCCAAAACTGTTGTATGTGGTTACTGGGGGTCAAACTTGGGAGTTTGCACTTGCATGGCAGGTGCTGGAATCATTGAGCTAAATCTCTGACCCCTAGATCAGTTCTTTCAATGTGAATATTAGTTGTGCTTGCTCAGAGCAGACTCATTGCTGCTGGAAATTTGTTCATGTTGTTCCTTCAATAAATGATTATGTAGTGCCTCATCTGCCTCGATGTCATAAGTCTGTCATTGGGAATGCATCATAGATGTAGAGAACATCTCGTCTAGCAATAACCTATTCCTACAGGGAGTCACACTTGAGCAAAACGATGGTGAGCTTCAGTGCTCATGGTCTCAGCAGCCCCAGAAAGTGTCAGCGATGTGCTCACCTTCACCTGCCTGGTGTGTGGCAGGCACTGCACACGTCGCACAGAAGGTGACGGTGTGCAGAGTAGGATGCACTTTTACACATGAACTCCCTCAATCTATGTTCAACATCAGTGGCTCCACACAAGAGCTGTTTTTAGATTGTTTTGACAGGCTCCTACAAAACATTTTTAAAACATTTACATTAATGTGCCTTCCAAATCTGTTGGCAACTTGGCCTGGGGTGTTTTTAATCTACTAACTTTATCTGCTTGCTACATTTCCCTTTGCCTTTTTCATGAAATCCAAAATACAGGATGAAGATAGAGCACAGGATTAAAATTATTCCATAACAATAAGCACGTTAGAAGAAAACCCATCTTTAATGTTCACAGCTGGTGCAGATGTAGCCTAGGATGAGCACAGCGTGGACAGGCGCAGTGGTCACAGGAGGACGCGCAGCTCCCACCCAGCACGAACAATGCCTCACGCCGTCCTCTGTTGGACTGTGGAGTCTCCTCAGGGTCCCTGCAGGTTCCCCTTCCACGGAGGGGCCACCCAGGGCACTGAGGCCGCATCAAGGCCACTGCAGGTACAGGTGGAGGAACTCTTCGTGTATGGAACAAGATCTGGGGGACTCTGAAATGGGGCTCTACACCTTGGCATTCTAACTTGAGAGTTTATGTAATGATGGGATTTGTATGAGAATAATACACTGAAATGAATTCTATTTTTTAAAAGAATTTAGAAGGTTAGATATTTTCCTATCGCACGTTATGACTCTAGCTAGCTACAATTATGGTGAAAGATGGAGGTGTTTTTTAAGGATGACGGTTATTTTGCCACATATATGGCTTTCTAAAGAAATTAGCTTCTTGAGATGAAGATGTATATGAAAATCAGTGAGGAATGCCATCTTACATACACACATTACAGGAATCTAAAAGGTTCCAATAGCCACATTCACAGAACCTATTTTACAAAAATAACACCTAGCATCGAAAGTTGTTTTAACCTCTAAGCTTTTCACTATAATGGAGGGAAAACTTACATCTGTGATCCTTCTGGCTAAAAGCTCCTGGGAGAGCAGTCTGGAGGACAAAAGTTGCATGACTCTGGACAGTCTGGGGTGGGCCTTGGTGAGCTTTGGGTACTGGGGGGAGGCCAGAACGGTGGTCTTCCCGCAGTGCTGGCCAGGACTCTGGAGCACTGGCCGCCCAGTGTTTCCCAGTGCAAGAATATGAGGAGTGTGGGGCTGTGTGTGCATCACACTCCGTCTTTCTGATCCAAACAGGTCAGTAGTGTTACAAGATGGTCACCACGTGGCAGACACATAGTGTCCAGAGGTCCTCAGATACCAGGCATAATCAGGCTTGAGGAAAAACATATTAATCCATGAAAAAGAACCACCTGAAGCAACTCAATTTAAATGAATATCCTTCTACAAACACACATATATTTGATCTGATTTTGTCTCTATCTGATTTTGTTTGTGGTTTTAGCAGCAAATTGATAAATTGATTTCACCCAGATATAGAACTTAGGGCCTAAACAATGAACTATTATATTTAGAAAACACATTAACTTTGAATGATTATGTGTAGCTGCTCGAATATTTCTTAAAATTTAAAAATTTTTTCATTGAATTATGACAACAATATTTTAAATTTCTCAATGAGTATATATCAAATATTTCATTAATTAAATTATTTTAGTTATATTTCATGGGAAATTTTGGTGGGAGCTAGAGATTCCAAAGGTTGGTTGATTTCCTAAAATTAATGCTCATGCAGCAGGATGCCCCGGTCCTCCCGGACCTAGGGAGCCCAGCGGTGAGTCACTACTGCGCTTTCTCCCACCAGGTTCACTTTTGTTTCAGTAGATTTTAGTTCTGTACACACACACACACACACACACACGCAGACACACACACACACGCCAATCTCAGTTCAAATGAACTCAGGGGTATACATTTGATATGATTCTGATTTCTGCCTCTAGTACTAAATGAAAAGATGATCTCTAAAGCATAAACTTTATCAAAGGAAAAGTTACAGAATGCTGGGCTGTCTATTCACTAAAGGTGGAAAAGTATTTACCAGAGACTACACATTACAATAGATAATGAGGTCACAAATGCAGTAAAGTGAGGGACAAGACCAGAGCAGAACAGCCTCAGCGCTGTGCCTGCACCTGCCACCCTAAGTCATGTCTGTCGCTCTGCATTTGGAGCACTGATCCTCAACTGAGTTGCTTTTCATGACACAACAGTACCTATCCTGCTTCAGGGTGACTTACAGCCAGAATCCAACCCGCAGTCTCTGAAAGAGCAATAATTATGATGTTTAACATAAAACTAGCTGTGAAGTAGAGAAATCTTAGTTCTGAGTTAATCCTTATAATTATAGAAAAGTATTGCAAATCTATTTGTTGCTATTAGCTGTTTTAGGTGACTAATAATCATGACTAATGCTGGATGACACATCTAGTTTTAAATGAAAATGTAAGCTTTAAATTACAGTGCTAATTCTCTTCCCAAACTTGACTTGGCTCTGATTCTGTTTGCACATAGAACTGAATGAGAACCAAATCAATTTCAACAATTAGGTTCAAGGTTGACCTCATGGGGATGTTTGGTTTACTTCTCATTCAGTTTGATTTGTGCCCAGAATTGTGGAGAGAACTACATGAACTGATGCTCCACCATATATACATGTGTGTGTGTGTGTGTGTGTGTGTGTGTGTGTGACAGAGAGAGAGAGAGAGGGAGAGAGACTTGTACAAATTACATAAGAAAAGTCACTAGAATAATGGCTTAAAACATTTTAGGTGCAGAGATTTCTGTTCTGGCTCATACACTGTCAGTAATACCGCAGTGGTCTTTGTGAGGTAAGGAGCTATAAAGTCATGTGCAGCACAAGAAATAGCAGTTGTCAAACTGGGGACACTGGCAGCAGCACACTGTACTCCCCCAGAGAAGATAAAAGGTAGCCTCAGGGTTGCTTTGGGCTGAGAAAATGTCTCCAGTCCAATGTAGCCGTGCAAACATCAGCGAGCCCCATCACTGTGGAAGCCAGGAGGGTTTATATGATGGAGCTGAGCCAGGCGGAGCACCTTAGGGTAGGACCTGCGAGAGCAGACCCTGGGCATTCAGATCAGTTCTCTGCAAGTCCCCCGCTGACACTGGGCCCCCATTGTCTTAGCAGAGACTACAGGACATTTGTCAGAGCAGCTGCTGTAGAACCACAGTTGGAGGGAAGCCTGGGAAGGCTGATTAGCCTCCTTACCCAGAGGGAAATCTTCAGTAGTACCCTTAACAACTAGCTCCAGTCTAGAGAAGAGAAAATACACTTTAGAAATAGGGATTCACCCTAGCAGAACTTTGTCCCTGCAAACACTGAAGTAGGTCCTGCAGGGTCTGCATAGGAATCTATAGTTTGGAGACATAAATCTTACCAAGGAGGGAAGCATAACAGTTATTTTGGGTTTCCCAAGAATGTTCATGTTCAAAGTGGACCTTTAGTAATCAAATGCCTGCAAGAGAAAAAGTTAATGGTCTTCACAGAAAATCTAAAACAATCTATATTCTATAGTATATAACCAATGATGTTCAATATGACAAATAATATCATGTGTGTATGGAAGCAGGAAAATATGACCCATAGTTTAGAAAATTCATGTGTTAAAAACATAGAATCTATTTTATCTTTGACTTTTAGTAATTTAGAAATTTTATTTTCAAAGATTTGAATATTATTTGTAAATTTATCCAGGTGTTAGGTCATAAATTCAACCTTTGGAAAGAGCCAATTGATTAAAATATAGTATTTTAAAAAGATTTTGCTGTACCCAGGACCTTTGCACTGAGCAATATCCCCAACCATCTTTTTTGAGACAGAGTCTTACAAAGTCCTCGTGTTGCATGGGGCTGGGTTCAAATTTATCATCTTCCTGCCTTGGCCTTTCAGAGTGTTGGGTTACAGAGGCACACCACCAAACCGCTATAAAAATTAAATTAAACTGGCAAATATTTTTAAACATAGGAGATATTTAATTGTAAATGTTTAAAAAATCTAAATAATGACAAGAAATAGTAGGTACAATTAGGAAACACTGAAAATTGAACAAAATGAAGAATTCATTAGATTTGAAGGAAAATGTTTAAAATGTACTGTACTTGGTAATTTATAGCCATTTGTACTCAAAGTAAAATGGAAAAGCCCAAGTTATTGAGCTAGGCATTCACAGTAAGGAAAAGAGTAAAATAAAAGACAAGCTAGCAATATTAAAAACACAAGAATATAAATACAAGAATAAGAATTAATAAATAAGTGACAAACTCTTTAAGAGAAGATAAACACAAACATTATTTGAATTAAACAAATTCAGTAAAACATTTTTAAGTGAAGAAGAAAATCAGAAGGTAAAGTGAATATAATAAAAATTCATCTAAAATTTTGAAGAATATGGATGTATTTCTACAAAAATACTACTTCATAAGATATATTTGAACAGAACTAACAGTAAAGGACAAAATATGATTTAGCAAGTTTAAAGAAATTTAATAATAGGTTGTGGGTACAGCTTGTTACAGAACTTTCCTAGAATGCTTGAGGCCCTGAGTTCAACCCCCAGCACCACCCTAAAACATAAGTAGGATCAACACTTAAAAATTTTATGATAATTGCAACATCAGATACACAAATACACAACCATGGTCTTTTAATAATTTAAGGAGCAGGAGGGGAAAATGTTGAGATTGTAACAAAAAAGTAAGGAAACAAATTTTATGTATATGGGGGGGTGGTAGGATGGGTAGGGTTATGGGAAAAAATGAGAATTAAGTTGTGTCTTATACTGGTACAAATCCCCGTTATGGAGTGTAATCACGATGTGTATATTTAATGTACCAATAAAGATAATAATAATAAAAATAAAATAATTTAAGGAGCAGGGAATCCTATCACAGTATGAATTTTCCTGAAAATTGGAAAAAAGGAACAGAGCCAAACATATTATTATCCAGTGCACTATAATACAAGGTTATGTGCATTCCTGCAGGGAGAAGATGCACGGTCTTCTCCGTCCACAGGCTTATGCTTCAAGCCCCCAGATAGCTGTCTGAGGTCAGGTCTGAGGATCAGCACCTACATATGCCACCTTTTCTTCTGTACACACACAATTATGATGAAGCTTAATTTATAAACTTAGCTCAGTCAGAAATTAATAACAAATTAACAATAACAAAATATACAATGTATTTACAATTGTAAGAGTATGATATAGTAAAACATTAAAATATATAAGCTATTTCTGGAGTTTTCCATTAAATGTTTTCACACTGCAGTAGATTGTGGATGATTCGCAAGGCAGAAAGTAGAACTGCAGGTAGACAAGGGAGGAGTATGGTAATGGATTGATAAAGACATAGATGTGAAATCTTAAAAATACCTTGGCAAACTGAAAATATTGTAAGTGAGCATATGCTATGTATTGACTGATAAACATTAGTTCGTATATAAATATGTATGTAAATGAAAAAAAGCTCATCATTATCCCACTAATTTTATAAAAGATGAAACTTTATTATTAGAAAAAATGAAATAGTAATGTGTTTGACACGGCCATCTGACAGAAGCAAAAAAGTTTTTGGTCAAATTAAATAAGATTTTAAAGGATACAAAGTTAGAAAAAAGAAGTTGGTTTTTTTGGGGTTTGTTAAAGGATCACCTGGAGAAAAGTGTAGTGAATATAATGGGATGAAGGTTAAAAACAATTCCTTCAAAATCAAGACACAGATACTTGCAAAAGTCTTTCCTAGGTTATTTGTCTCATGTAGCGAAACAAATGTAATAAACTAGAACTATAATAATTGAAGCAGAAGAAATAATACAATTTTCAGGTGATAAAGAATCTGTGGATAAACAATTAAATCGAAGAAGTTCATCAATATGCTGCACACTAGATGAGCAAACACTCTCAGAATGTTCCCAGACAAAAATAATTAAAGAATACTCTGTGTACTTTAAAGAAAAGATGACATTAACCAAAAATATTTTAAAAAATAAACATAAATCTAATAAAATTCTTTCAGGAGAAATTCCAAATAATAATTTATAAGCACAAGAAAATTATGAAATAAAAATAAATAAATACTCCATTTTTCAGTATTAATAATGTGCTGGTTATTGTAGTGCTTTATAATGCTTTAATACTAACAAAACTCTGCATTTTAAATTGAAATATAGTAATCTAATTCTATTTTAAGTGGAAAATCAGAGACAAGAAGATCCACTTTATATTTGAAGAAGCCAAATGTAAAGGAAGTGAAGATATAGAAACAAGACATCAATATTTATAAAGCTATAGTAACTAAGATACTGTAATTTTGCTTCAGCAATAGAGAAATAGAGTAGTGCCAAAAGCAGACAGCCCCAAAGTGAGCCCCACCACATATTGATACTGACGCTTAGATAGAGCAAGCATTACAAAACACTGGGGACTGAAAACTCGTGCAGTAAATGTTGCTTTCATTCTTATGACAGAAAGATGCTGGTTAACCACTTCATACTGCAGTTCAAGATAATAAAATGGTAGTGGGAAGGTCGAAGTGTCTCTCCCATGCTCAGTTTGTTTGTGAAAGGCCGCAGTCTTAAAAGGCTGGCTTCAGCTCGGTGCACCGGTCTGGCTGGAATCCCTAAGCAGTGGAAAGCTCGGCCCTGAGCTCAGCAGGTGCAGGTCACTTGGAAATGGCCTTAGGGGCTGTGGTTCAGGTCTCTTATCTCTCACCTTCTCAATCAGCATGAGACAGCAGCTCCCTCCCTCTCCTATACCTGGCTTCATAGTCCTCTTCTCAACAGATTTAGAAGCGACAAGGTCAGTCGCACGTGGACACCTCTGAATCTGGGAATCCAGATGAACCTTTGCCCCGTGGCAGCGAGTTACTTCAAGTGGCACCACAAGACCAAGAGGTGCACACAATATGAAGACACTAACATTTGGAAGGTGGAGTCCAAGTTAGTAGTTGGAGGAAGTCTGGAATATGGAAATATATGCTTAAATGTTTTCCTCTGTGTATTACATTAATTATCTAGAGTATAAATATGTGCTCACAAGAAAGTACGTCTTTGAAATATGGATAAAGCAAAATCCTGCTCAAAGTAAAAGGTTGCTCAATTTGGCAGCAGTTCTCTACAGAATAACAGGTGAGTCCTCAGTTTAGAAAAGTCCTGGCAAGTGGTATCTTAGTTACTTTAGTTTTTATTGATTTTATTGGTACATTTTATATACAGATGGTGGTCACGTTCGACTTTGCAAATTTGTACCAGTGTATGACATGAGTTAATTCTCATTTTTCCCATTTCTCCTCCTACTCCACAAACCCCTATATACATAATCTTTTCTTCTATCTTTACCTTCAATTTTTTCTTTCCTATCTTTACTTACCCCATCCCCCTTTTCCTTTGAAATATTTTCTATTTCACAGTATCAGTCATACATTTTAGAACTAATTTATATCTTCACTTTCTCATACCAGAGAAAAGATATGATATTTACACATCTGTGACCTATTTATTTCACTTATGAGTATGTCCTCAAGGAATGTCCATTAAAGGATATATGACTCGAATTTATCATTATTTATGGCAGAATAATGCTCCATTTATTTTAAAATGACACACCTTTTTTATCCTGTCTCCAGTTAATGGGTATTTGGGTTGTTTCCGAGATTTAGCTATCACAAAGTGAGCTACTATAAACACAGATGCACATATGTCACTGTGATATGAATCTTTTAATACATTCATGTATATAACTAGCAGGGGAATATTAGGGGCAAGTAGGATCTTTAATCCTTATTTTTAGGGTGATCTCCACACTGCTTGCACCAGCCTACATTCCCCCTAGTGGTGGAGAAGGGTTCCAAGAATAACTTGGAAAAAAAAACAATGAGATTCACAGAACCATGAGGCACAGCAGAGTGAACCCCTTGGGCAAAGCAAGAAACTGAATGGAAAGGGGCAAAAGTAAAGAATAAAAGAGCCAAGGACAGCATCATGACAGGGTTAAATCAATATATATCTGTTATAGCCATTAATGTCAGTGGCCTCAATGCACCAATTAAAAGAAACAGACTGGCAGGATGGATTAAGAAGTAAGATCCTACAATATGCTGCATACAAGAAACACATCTAACTGAGTAAGAAAGCTATAGAGTGAAAATAAAAGGATGGGAAACAACTATCCATCTACAGGAAACTGAATAAAAAAGCAGGAGTGGCTATTCTGTTTGCAGACAAAGTTGATTTCAAATCAAAGCTGACTGAGAGGCAAAGAAGGACACTGCACCCTCTTACAAGGAACAATCTAAGAAAAAAGGATGGCATTCATAAGTATTTATGCACCAAAAACTATATAAAACAAATATTAATAGATATGAAAAGCCAAATAAGCACTACTATAATAGTAGTAGGGGACTTCAATATTGTGCTGTCACAAATCAATAGATGGACTGGACAAAAAAATCAATAATGAAATACTTGAACTGAATGAAACTTTTCACCTCATAAAGTTAGAATATACATTATTATGATTTAGATTTAAAGTATTCCTCCCACAAGATGTTCATGCTCAGAGGCAAAGCCTGTTTGGAAATGGCAGGTCATTGGGCTGTGATCTGGAAGAGTGCACTCTTGTCCCTGGCTCCTCCCTTATCTCTGCTTCCCGGACACCTGGATGTGAATACTTTTCCTCTACCAGGCTCTTT
Source organism: Petromus typicus (assembly GCA_004026965.1). Classification (NCBI taxonomy): domain Eukaryota; kingdom Metazoa; phylum Chordata; class Mammalia; order Rodentia; family Petromuridae; genus Petromus; species Petromus typicus. Next base: position 14,191 of record PVIR01001438.1, on the reverse strand, counting down.
AACCACGGCATTTCCTCCTTGGAGTCACCCAACCAGGGACTGAACCAAACAAAACAGTAATCCAAAAAATTTTCTTCCTTCTTTATGTTATAGGGATCAGGTTTTATCTCAGTGATGAGAAAATGTCTTGAATAAATATTTTTCATAACTAGAAACGACAAATACAAATTATAAAAAGTAAGTCATTCTGTATTTTGTATATTATTTTCACCAAAATGCATAAACCATTTGTATACACCTCCAGATGGCTCCAAGGTTGGAAAATCCAGTGAGCTGTAAACTACTTTTTCCATGGCAAGAGACTAAAAACTAAAGGCAAAGATCAATAAACATGTTCTTTATTTGAGGTTTTCTATTTCCTGGGTGGCTTCCTTGTCCCCCTAGACAGTGAGCATTGGTCCACACTGCTAAACCATGTCAGGCCCCTGTGCTGTGAGGCAAAGGGCAAAATGGATGAAGCCTCTTTCAGATGGATGTTTACTTCACATGGACAGATCTCATGTCATGATATATGTCCAGAGAACTCTGTGTAGCTACAGTACTGCACACATATACAGTCAGAGCTACTGAGGAGGCTGAGGCAGAAGGAAGATTGCTTGGGTCTAGGTGTGTGAGGTCAGCCTGGGGGAACTTAGTAAGACCCCACTGGGTTTGAAGATTTGAGAGTTTAGATATTTTGCCCCTTTCTTTACCAACTCTAAAGAAGAAATTTGAATGTGTAATGGATTTACTTTGGGAATCTGAAGGAGAGAGAATGTAATCACCACCATGGAAGGCACAGTGCTAGTTAACTTAATAAACGTTTGATAATCTTTGCGACAACCTCATTAAACAGGTATCACTTTATTGATGGTAGGAAAAGGTAATCAGATTAATTTGACTGATCTAAATCATCTGTCTAGGAAGTGACAATGTAAAACTTACATATAGCATAAATATGTATTAATTTTGGCATACCTTCTTATGCTGGGAACAGACTAAAAACCTGATTGGTATGAGCACAAGCATCTCTATATTTTCTCATAAACAGAAGAAATATTAGTTTTGTTGAATGACGTGAAAATTGGTCTACATCTATTTTTTAAAGTTTTAAAAAAATTTTTGTTAATCTCCTACTTTGTTGCAAAAAAAGAAAAACAAGACCAAGTTCCCTCACGATTTTTCTGAAACTCCTTCTATTTTGAGAAAATTCAGTCATCTAGGTCATCTCCATCTCTGAAGGGGACTTTTTCCAGAACACAGAAGACAATTTTACTTTAAAACTGTTTTGAGAAGATCCGTGGAACAGTCTGAGTGAGATTCTAGACTTGTTATGAGCACAGAGAGTAAGAAGCTTCTCTTTGTGGTAACATTTTCTGTCCTTTATATCAACCAAAGAATCTGTGCAGCACACGAAAAGGCATGAATGCAGGTTGAGTCACAGTTGGCCCAAAATAACAGTCTATTATTTTACTAGCCATAGGATCTGTGTTTTGTTAAACTTTTATTCTTTACTCTCAACATCTGTTAACTGTAATTATCTGCTTAATATAAATAGCTACTTAATATGTTTATAACAAGAGGAATGTGAAGGGGTCATCGTGCTACATTAGATTCCACTGAGTGTGTTCTCAGCATAGACCTTCTATGAAAATGGTGGTCACAAAAAAAGACTTTGTTTGGTAGGAGAGTGAATTTACTTTCAAATAGTCAGTGAAGAAATTTATATGTCTACCATCCCGAGAGGACTTATTTATATGTCGAGAAGTTTGGTTCTACCAACCAGCTTAGGCTTTTTTCACCAAATTTTGGTGGCATTTTACAGCAAAGATTTATTTATTGCACACATTCTGTGTCAGTCGGATTGTGTGTGTGGGCGTCCACTTTCTAGTCCTTGTGTCTGTCTTACGAGCCACTGTTTTCAGTGTTGCTGGAGATCACAGCAGGAGAAGACAGGTAATGTGGACAGCTGCCTGCCAGCTGTGAGCACGCTCAGATTCTAGTGGCATGTATCTCTGTGCTCACATTGGCCTGATGTGTTCAACTCCCTGAGATATGTGAGTCCAGTCCTACTTTCAAACTTAAAAAAAGCCAAGAAATAGGACGAATATTCATTTGTAGAATTTTATTGCCAAGATTGATGTTCCTTTTGAAATCCACTTTATAGAGAAATGATTAGTATTTAATATCTGTCCATATTTAATGTGTGTGAATGAGTGATCTGCGAATGAGTGTAAACCCAAGAACCAGACAATCGCTACTGAAGGCCAGAATGTCCTCTATACTCCCCAACATTCCCATCTGCTCCTCTATTATTTATTGTTGTGGTCAGAGACCGACAGAAACATTCCTTCTTAGCACATTCTGAGTCTGTCACACAGTACTCAGCTCTCAGAGCAGTCCGCGCTGCCTCTGGAGTTATTTCTGTATAACTGACCTGTGCCCACCTGCCGGTCACTACTCATTCCCGCCTCCTGGAGCCTTTGCCATCACTACCGCACTAGCCCTCTCTGTGTCTAAGATTGTGACTATTTCATGTGCCACTAGTGGGGAGGTTGGCACAATGCTGACTTCCAGCATTCTAATGGGGAAACTTAGCTAGATCTGTTTCAAAAACAAAAACAAAATAGAACAAATGCATGAGCAAATTTAAAAAAAAAAAAAAAGACGACCTATAACACAGTACAGAGGCCTGGGGTTTAACCCTTAGTATCAAGAAAATATGTAAATGAGATCCTATAATATTTGTCTTTCTACGTCTGGCTTATTTCACTGAGCAGATTGTACTCTAAGTTGTGGTTGTCAGAAGTGACACGGATTTTTCCTTTTTAAAAGCTTAAGAGGACTGTATTTGTACACAGCTTTTTCTTTTTCCACGCATCCACTGATGTGAAAATCAATAAATGTGATACACCAAGTTAACAGAGTGAGCTAAACAGACACTATGATTCTCCTGATAGTTGCCAAGCTTCAAAATCACTATAATTTCATGTATATTTGTAGTAGAGTGCACTGGTGACCGATTCTGGGCCATCACACTGAATTATTTCCACAGTTTTTATAAAAAGCCTTTATAAAATATTGAAATGAAGTCTTCCTAAGTTATTAAGTTGTCCAGTCTAGGCTCAGTTTTGCAATCATCCTGCCTCAGCCGCCTAGAGGACTACAGGTATACCCATTGTTTCATTATTCTTCATTGATTTTAGAAAAGTCTCAGGAAATGAGAAACAGAACGTACCTTAGTAAAGAAGGACAAACTCGTGGCTGACATGGCACTCAGCAGTGGGAAGAGAACTTTTCCGTAAGATCAGGGAGCAAATGTGTGTGTGCACTGCTGCCCCTTCTGCTCAACAGCATCCTCCATCACATCTCAGCAGAGCAACTAGGAAAAGCAAACAGAAATAACCATGTCCAAATGAGAACGGAAAATAAAGCTGTCTTACTTTGTAGGTGATGTGGCCTTGTATATAGGAGTCACAAAGATCCCTCCAGGAGAGATTTATTCTAACAGTGGGTACAGCCCACCAGCTTTCCAATGCCAAGCCCAAGGATGGTTTATGGTTAGCCAGCCCTGTGGACTGAACCTTGAGTTAGACCCAGAGTCTCGGAATAACATAAGGAATGATAATTATCACAGAAAAAGTACCCTTGTAAATGCAACACAGAATTGTGCTAATTGTGCTACAATCACAACATAGCACATAGTGAGGGGTTTTAAAAAGCAAAATTTAATTGGACTCAACAGAAAACACATACATGTAATCCCAGAACTCTGAGAAGCTGAGACGTGAGGACCCCAAGTTCAAGGCTTGTGTGGGTTAGGAAAACTCTGTCTGAAGCATTTTATTTTTTTAAGTTGAAGAAAGTGGGTGCTGGGAATTTTACTCAGCATAAAGGGTTTAAGTTTAATCCTCAATAATTCCTATGCATGAAGAAAAATAAAAATATGTTTTCTAGTGTTTGTATATCCTGTATCAGTCTGTCAGTAGATACCATTTCTCCAGAGGCCTCAATCACTCTACAGAATTAAATTCTGTAAACTCTATGCCTAGTTATCCAGCAAAAGCCTTTAAAAAGAAACAATAGGATCCCAGTAGTTGCCAAAATATCATTGCCCAGGAATGCCATTCATGTGATTCTAGGCCTAATTCCATTATATTTACCAAAAATAGCTATTTCATTATTGTTAAGATGTTATCTTTACTGTTTAAACATTCTCTAGTTATATACAAATATTTATGTGTGCATTTATGCTATCTTTATAAGAATTCTCTGTGGACAACAGGTGTAAAAAGTGTAATCAAGGCTCAATTTCCCTTGGTCTCAGCATCTTTCTTCCTCTTTCACAGCCATATATTGAACACCTCTTAAGAGCTCTTTATGCTACTTTTATGGTAGCAATAAAACTAACCACTCTGAAAATCCCTGCTGGGTCTCATCATGATTCATCTAGGCCATTAAAATCTTGATTCTTGATCTTTGATTTTCAGTCTTTCAGCTATCCAAAATATATTTTATACTAAATTTTATTTGCTTTGGCATGCATGGTGTCACATGCCTACTATCCAAGCTACTCAAAAGGCTGAGGCAGGAAGACCAGAAACTTGAGCCTATTCTGAGCAATATAGTAAGAACCTATCACAAGATTAAGCTATCAAATGCAACTATGTGGGACATTCAAGTCTCTCCAGTACATAACAGTTTTATTTTCCAATTAATTTCATAATCAGGCTTGAGCTGTTGAATGTACAAAACACACCTTCATTCTTTGCGACCCTCCTACTCTCTTGTCCCAACCACGTGCTGTGAAAGGTGTGACAGGACGACTACACTAAATTCCACTGCGTGTTGATGAGTTTGAGCAGCACTTCTGGGAATGTCAGCAAAGGAAACCTCTTTTTCTTGCTCCCAAATCAGAGTTCTTAATGACATGGGGGCCCCAACATCCCCTTCCTCTTCCTGTTGATTGTCCCCGTGTATGCACAGCACCCTAGGTGACTGGGAGCTGTTGAATATCTGCTTATTTTGAACATATTATTTTGACATAATATCAGCCCCGTGACAGCTATAGCTCTTATTTATACATTGTACATCACATGTTTGAGAAGCAGCAGCAGAAGAATAGTAATCTTTTATATTAGTTATGTCAGAGAGATGAGCATTTGAAACATGCTTGCTGCTTATATTCATAAGAAAGTTACAGTGTCTTAGAAATGCATCTTGATTGACTATGTAAATGCAGGTGGTGATACTAGTCCCATTGTTTTAGGGGATATCACCAGTCCTGAACTTTATAATTACATGATAAACAGACAGCCTCTTCTTTCATTTTGCAATTAATGATCAGATCTTGGATATTTCATTATTACTCTGCTGATGACATCCTTTCTCTTCCAAACTATATTTAGGATGAGGAAATAGTGTACTTTTGATATGATTTTCTTAGGCTAAAATGTAGCAAAAGTACTACAAGAAATCTTCCTCAACAAAAAGAGACTGAGCCCAATTGTCTTCACAGGAGAATTTAAAACATTCAGATAATTTCAGTGTGGTATCTATACAGAAAAGGCAGATTAGGCCATAGTTTTAAAGCTTTAATAAGGAGATTTAGTAGTTTCTAAAGTAAATATGATATTGCTACCAAAATGTGAGAAGACCATACAAAAATAATCTTAAGAATTTTTCTTATTTATGCCCATTATGTTTTTAAAAATTACAAACAAAATATTGACAAATAAAATTCAGTTGCCTGTGTATAGTCAAATGTGTTTGCTTCCAAGACCACAATATTTGTTCAATAGTAGAGTACATTTTAATGTAATGCCTTCCATAAATGACTGTGTCGTAGTCAATTATATGATTTATGCTTGTAGGCTAAAAGGCACTTTTACAAAGTCCTACTCATTTCCTATTAGAAAAGTGTCAATAAAGTAGGGATTGATGATACTTTCTCTGTAAGAGAAATCAAGAATATTCCTGGAGAATTAGTGTCCTCATGATGATGAGAGAAATACTCAGATCAAGAAGAAAGTAAAACTGCTGGCCCTCTGACATACCAGTTGACACTGTGTTAGGATATTAACCATCCAAGTTAGGTAACAAGAATAAGTTACAGGTACAAGAATAGGCTGGGAGAAATAAAACACGGTTACAATTTGTGGAAGAACAAATTTAGAAAATCCATGAGACTCACCTGGGAAAGACAGTATGGATTTAAAAAGGTTATGAGCACGTACTTTATGTTATGTTTCTTCTTCCACCTCATTTTGAAAAGGTTCCCAGTTAGCCTCCCTTTCATGCTATCGAGGATGCAACCAGAGTCTGTGAGGGAGCTTTAAATGTAGATTAAAAGTAGCACTGAGCTGCCGTTTCTTTTCTCTGATCACTGTCGACTCCCTGAGAAGCTGGATCTTTAAATATGAGGAGAGGATAGCCCAGTTTCTGATACAGTTGTTCTTTGTGACCTAACTGCAGTGTGTGTCCAGGACAGGAGTAGGGACCCTTCTGAGCAAGAAGGGGGCACACTGACCTGTGATGCTCATGGAAGCCAGCAGCAGAAGAAAGCAATCTTTCTCAGTTTAATTTTAATCTTCAATTCAAATTCTGTCTTATTTTATGTGAATTAAAAGAAAAAATTAAATGGCTCTGATACAAACTATTTCTAATTCATAACGGCATTTACAATATGTATAATATACTCAGAAAAGTTAAAAGAAAAGAAACTGAAAGCTCAAAAATGAAAATATCACATTGTGCCATATTCTTAAGTGTTTTAGTTTTCTATGTCATGAAATATACATTTATATGATTTTTAAAATTTTTTTTTTTTATTTTTTGAGACAGGGTCTTGCTTTGTGGTTCAGGCTGGCCCCGAGCTCAGCCTCCAACTCACATCACAATCCTCCTGCCTCTGCCTCCCGAGTGCTGGGATTACAGGCGTGAGCCACCACACCCGGAACTGTGGTATGTGGTGCTGGTTGCTGCTGGGTGTGGGTCTCCACGCCCAGTATGGTATGTGGTTACCGGGGATCGAACCCGGGTCCTTGCACTTGCAAGACAGGTGCTGGAACCACTGAGCTAAATCCCTGGCCCTACATTTATATGATTTTTATGCTTAAAACTTTTGCTTTTTTCACTCTGATCTTCTAACCTTTAAATTTCTAGCTGGGAGGTGAATACTTCTGCATTTTTAAACTGCTTGAAGCAGATTTAGACTTTGCTGGGCTTCAAGCAAATACAATTTGGGAGTCAATTTTTGAGAAGATGTGTAAATTTACATGCATAAAAATAAGTTTGAAAAATCAAGATTAATATCCAGTTTTAAGAGGCATCAAGATAAATTGCTGTGAACTAAGTAGCTCCAGTCCTGTCTTCTGGTTCCTGTTTAGACCATTCACAGTGGACTTAGAGTTGCTTTCTTTCTTCCATCCAATACCCCCAGCACTATTCATCCCTCAGCAAGTCACAGAGCTCACAGACACCAGACAAAATAGAAAGAAGTAAATCTGGCTAGGCTTATGGCAAATCGACCTCCGTCTCTGCTCTTCGTCACTCCAGGTCTTATCAGAGTAGAAAACCAGGGACAAACGCAGTCCTCACTGCATTTTCCTGTTTCTCTTCAGGTCTTACACATTACCATCAAAATTTTTAAAATGTAAGCTGATTGTCGAGTGACCTCTGTCTTCTCAGAGAAGAGTTCTGTGATGTTAGCTAAATAGCAGGATGGTCTAGGCCACTGTGATCACTCCCAGTACAGAGATCTCACCTGTGCGATTCTGGTAAACTAGGCCATCTGTCTGGCCTGAACAGCAGTATTTTTTAAAGCTCTCAAGATAATTCTAGTGTATAGTTTTGGTCAAGATTCACTGGCCTGAATTGTTCAAAGATTATAGATATTTATCACATGTGTCTAATAAAATCTTTATTCTTGTTAGTGATTGAAAAGCCCACATTACCTTGATTCCCTGGGTTGAGGAAGAAGCTATAAATAGATGCGAGAGTGCTCAGTCAAGAACGCCTCACAAGTGAGCAAAGAGGGGGAAAGGAGTGTGCGTGTCTGATCATAGATTTGTTGAAGAAGGGTCAGACAAGGCAACGTGGGACACATACTAATACATATACGTTACCTACAATAATAAAGCAAAGAAAGAAAAAAATGAGAAAGAAATGCAAAATGAAAGCACCAAGCAAAGTCACTGAAAATGAGTAGATGTTAAATATTCCTGGATGACTCAGAATTGCTAGGTGTAGCACATCTGTAGGCGAGGGCTTTCTTTCAGAGCTCAAATTACAGATTCTGACAGTATGACATGTTGTGACATGATGAGTTCTGTCGTTCTGGTTTTCCTTTCTTCCTTCTTTTATTTAACAGCAAGCGTGCATTTTCTTGGACACTCTGGCAGCAATTATCATTCAGCCATTCAATCTATTGAGAAGGCGGGATGGCTAAATAAATAAATTAATTAAATAAAACTGCCAGTAGCAGGTAAGAGAAAAATTATTTGCTGCAATTTAAATAAAAATAGAAACTGTCAGCTTAGAAAGAAATTTTTTTAAAAAAAATCCTATATTTTGATATTCACTGTGGTTCCATTTAGTTCCACAATTGGCAGGCACTGAAAGCAAAAGTGGTATCTGTTCGGATCAAAATAAGTCAAGAGTTGGGAAAATGACCTAATTTAGTTGTTTTCAAAAAATTTTTATAGCTCTGGAGTTCTTTCTTCCACCAATATCATACTCAAACCTGGCTATGGAAACAGAAATAGCAGAGCCTGTTGGGATGAGAAGAGCTTGGGATGAGATGAAAGGGCCGCAAGCATCCCAAATGCTCAGCACAGCCTCGGAGCAGGGCAGGGTGGCAGCTGAAAGCCGCTGGTTCAGTGAGCTCAGGCCCTCAGCTCTGCCACCACCAAGCAGATTCCTTTTCATTTTTTTTAAAAGAAAAGTATCTATTTCATTGGTCTCAAATGGGAGGGTATTTTGTTTTCTATTTTAATAATATGCAAAATCTATGAGTATAAAAGATACTGAAATGTGGAATAAAATTACATTACTGATACACTTCATGAACAAATTACGTGAGATCACAAAATTCCTCTGAAAGCTGCAGGTATCAAGGACTCAGGAAATGAAAAGTCAGGAATAAAAGACAAAAACAAGATCCTCTAGTCAATTTCTCACAGTAACTATTGTTTGAGCATCACACACAGAAAAATATAAATGATGAGAATGGCAAACACACAAGCCCCTCAACAGTCTCACATTCTAGCAGAGGAAGGTAAATAATAATAAACACTGCAAATGTGAAAACATGATTTGGGCAGAGAAAACGGACTCGGGAATGCTAGAAATGTTGTAGATTCAAGTAGCGAAGTAACAATGGGTCGTCTTGAGAAGTTATTTTGAAGAAGGCTTGAAATTGAGGGACAGAATAAATATGAAGATGTCTGGACGATACTGTCTTAAGCAGAGGGCCTGGCCAGGATGTGGACCTGTGAGGAGACAGGCCTTTCCCTGTTGGGGGATTGGCAGGCAGAAGTGTTGAAGTGAGGCCTTGGTAGGACCTGAGGCAAAGCGATGCATATGGCTCACAGCAGATCACCACGTCTGGCTGAACCACTGTCGGGAAGCAGGCTCGTACCGAGGGACATAGTGAGCTCGCACAGACTTGGGCAGCAGAGTGCTGTGCTTTGACTTTCGTACTAAAAGGGCTCTTTCAGCAGCTGCACCAAGACCAGACCAGGATGTAGGGAAAGGAATGAGGACAAAGGCAAGGCAGTTTTCTAGGAGAGCATTAGAAATACAAGGAATAAATTAAAGTAGGGAGATGATCAAAGACTTTGAAATACTATATATCTGAAGACAGAGGTAACAGAATTTCCTGCTCAACTGAATATTCTGATGGTCTGAACGAAAGAGAACCCAAGGATAACTTCCAGTATTTTGGACAAGGAGATTGAAATAATGGACTAGACATTAACTGCTGTTTCTTGAGCAGCTTTTGGAAGGAAATTCAGCCCTGCGCAGGCTAAGGCATGATGTGTACTAGTTAATGAAGCAGAAATATTGCAGGAACTGGAGAAACACACTAATCATTTAAAACATAGATCTAGAATGGAGATATCTGTCTAGAAGTTATTGTCAAAAGTGTGAAATATTTAAAGCCCTATGTCTAACAAAATCACCAAGAAAGTGAATACAGGTAAAGAGAATAGAATAAATGTGTATACTAAAAGGAAACATTACTAGTGTATAAAAGTTTTATAGAAGAATTATTATTTAAATTGAGCAATGAATTTTGAGCAAAGTTTTGGCCAGGAAACACAAGATAAAAATCTGGGTTTGACTATTTGTTTTCAAAGAACTAATTATATAGTGGATGGGGAGAACTCATTTTTTCCCAGTTCACTCGTGTTTATGTATGATTTTGACAATAGTCAGATGTTAACTTGAGTGATAGTTTTTTTCAGTTCATGTATGTGTATTTTCTATCCATGAAGCTTAATATATGTGTAACCAAGTTTTCTTTTTTCTGAGTTTAGTTAAGAAGCAGTCACGCCTCAATTAGAATTTATTTTTTTCCAATATAAGATGGCATGTTTCCAGTTTGAAATTATTGAAGACCAGTTATGTGCTCACAAGGACTTTAAATCGCACGATCACAGCACTAACGCTGCAGCACGCATAGGAAACTAATTCCCTCTCGGTTTCCGCTTCCAGCAGCCCACTTGTTCCAGTACAGTGGCTTCTGGCTAGTGCACACGCACGCACTGGTTGCTGGGTCTACATTTCTGTTCATGTTCATATTTCCACAAGGGATACTTTAGATTCTACTTTCCTCATTTCTGAATCCTGTTCATCTTCCATTCCATCGCTAATAAGTACTGCATTCCCAGCATTCTTTCCAGATGTCCCGAGATGAATGGCAGGTTTCTCTTTCTGAACGACTTGACTTTGTCTCCGTCTCATTTCCGGTGTGTATCAAGATCAACTAAATGCTGGACATCGTAAGATAGTGTATAGTCTCCCTCTGGAATGCCGGGATCTGACGGGGAAGAGCCAAGAATTTTAAGAATGAGCAGAGAACCAGACAAATAAGAGAAGCCTCAGAGTATTGCTTCACAGATGACATTTTCCAGAAGGTACTTCCAAGTGAAGTTATAGCTTTTCTCATTTATTTGGATTTTTACGACACCTGCACGAATGTTTACTTTTTGTTGGCATTAAAAAGCAGAATTAGATATACTTGAGGGTGGCGATTAATTAATAAGACTGCAGGCACTGTTATTGTCTGTATTTTAATTTTGTGGGAGAAATTCAAAGCGTAGGAAGTGAGGTGAGTCCTGTTTTAGTGAACAGGAGCACCAACACGTCAAATGCATTATAGCTAATCGTCCTTAACTTTCAGAATTATACACACGCTCCACACTGTGTTTTCATCCTTCAGATGAAGAAGACGAAGGTGAGAAAGCTTCCCAATGCTCACGAGCTGGAGCTGGGACTCAGGTCTCTGATACCCTGCCCATCCTTTTTCCTGTAGCTTCACTCTGCCCACTCTCCCAGATCTTTGGCTTCGATTTCCACATTATAAATTCAGTGAAAATGTTTCCAAGATTTCCTTTATTTACATGCGAATTCATGAAAAGTTCAAAGCCAAAAACAAGTCTGCCAACCAGGATTGGAACAACTGAAGGTTTCAGAGAGCCCACTCTGCGGAACACAGGAGACAAAGGGAGAGCCCAGGGTCACTGGGAGATGTGGAGAAGTATCTAAATAGACCCTACTGTTTGTGGAGAGAATCACCCTTACACACACACACACACACACACACACACAATAAATAAATAAAAATAAAAATAAAAAAGCATCCAATTAAAGGTAATAATGGTCCATCAGTAGCTAGGCTGTATTTTACACTACTTCCTAAGAAATGTCCTGGATGCACCAAATTTACTTTAATTCTAAATGTATTTATTTCAATAAACCTACATTTTTAATGGTTTTGCACAACAGTCAGTTCTGAAAGACAGACACGGTTCTGTCAGAGCCCTGAGATTAAAAAAAAACACCTAGCAGTAAATTACTAATTTAGAGAAGATACAAAAATAGAACCTTGGGCTCCTCCTGAACATTAATACTATTTTTTTTTTTCCTAAGCAAGGAAAAAACTTTGTGTTATGTTATGGTCTTTCCACCAGAAGCTGAGATCAAAGGGAAATAAATTTTTCAAGGTGGTGCAGGAGATACAGACAGAAATTTGGCTGATTAGTCCAGCCCTTGGATCAGTCTTGGATGCTGAAAGTCCTAGAAATTTGCTCTTTCTTGAAAATTCACAGTAGGAAAAAAATTGAGGGCATATTGTGCACTGAGCCCTGCCATTGATATTTGAGGCACAAAGATAAAAATGAACACTGATTCTCAAGGGGCTCAGTCTGTTAGGTGAGGTAGATGTCAGGCTGACAAGGAGGGAGATTAGAGATAATTTAATTTATGGGAGCTGTAAAACACAAGCTTAATCCACTCTATAAATGGTGCAATTAATCCATTCTCCACACTGAAGGATGCCAGTAAATGCTCACAAAGTTTTTTTAAATAAATTATTTAACTCTCAGAATTTCACACTTAAGGGGATTAACATTCTAAGAGACTGAGCTAGAAGACTGCAAATTCAAGCCCAGCCTGGGCAAATTAGCAAGATGTTATAAGAAAAACAAAGAAGAAAAAAACAGAAACAAAGCTTTTGAAAATAAGGAAGGGATTGAAGGGGCAGATGATTAACAAGGAAGAATCAAGACATGTTGTGTACCTGGTACAGGCACAAATTCCCAAAGATGAATGTGATCGTTATGTATATCTCAAATGTACCAATAAACTCAATTAGAAAATTAATAAGAGAATTATTACTATCAATGATCTCACTTCTGAGTGTATATCTGAAGGAAATGAAGTTGTCATACCAAAGTGATATCTGCCTGCCCACTGTGGCACTATTTATGGAGTTCATGCCAGATGTGACAAGAGTCGGACTGAGTACCCACTAACAGGGAGGGGATGTATATGTATGTACAAAGGATATGCTTATGAATATTACTCAGCTGTGCGAACAACGAAATGCTATGACTTGCAGTAAAATAGATGAAGTCGGAAGACATTATATTAAATTAAATATAATAACAGAAACAGACAGCCTTGCGTTTTCCCTCACTTGTGAATGCTTGAAAATTCAATCCAAATATAGAATAATGATTACAGGAAGTAGGAAAGGTAGGTGTAGGAAAGAAAATAGGACGGAGGGGTAATGGGTACCTGAGAACAGATACAAAGTTATAATAACCAGACATTTAATAAACAGTCATATTATATAACTAATATTATATATTACATAACTAATATATATCATATATTAGACATGTAATACAGATTTTTATAAACAACTATAATAATCAATAATTTTTATGAAGAAATGGAAGAGAGGAGTGTAAAGTAACCAAACAAAATAATGATGAGATGTATAGGTTAATTACTTTTTACTTAATCAGTACACATTAAATGACTAAAGTATCCCAATGTATCAAGTAAATGTGTATAATATTTATGTTAATAAAAAAGTTATAAAATTGTTTATTTAGACACATGCTAACCATTTTGATTTTACCATTAAATATCATGCATAGAAAACTTGTACCAAACAATCAAAATAATATTTTTTTTAAAGAAATAGAAACACAGAGATTGAAAAGCAATCTTTTGGATGATTTAAATTTTCACTTAGTGCTTAAAACCATGGTTTAGGGGCCAGGAATTTAGCTCAGTGGTTCTGGTGTTTGTCTGGGAAGCACAAGGTCCTGAGTTCAGTCCCCAGTACCACATACCACAGTGCCGGGCATGGTGGCTCATGCCTGTAATCCCAGCACCAGGAGGCAGAAGTAGGAGGATTGCTGTGATTTGAAAGCTCACCTGAGCTACATAGTTCAGGACAAACTTGAACTATAAAGGCAGACCAGACCCTATCTCAAAAAATAAAAAAATAAAAAATAAAAAGGTAGGCAATGAACCTTATTTATTTATTATTTTGAGGTCAAAAGAAGAGACATTTCATCCTGCATCAGTTTGCTTATTCAGGGAACTGAGGTTTGCTACCATATAGGAGGCCTAATCACAACCCATAGTGAGTGCTTAAATTTAAAAATATATATATTTAATGAAGGACGCA